>JAVTVY010055317.1:0-31188 GCA_036873755.1 Hanleya hanleyi
GGCGGAGACGGATGCACGGGTCACCCAACTCTTTACCAAAGGCAGCCATCATCGACGGCTCAGCATCATCTACATTGTGCAGAATCTGTTCAGTAAAAAACAAAGAACATCGGAATATCAGCTTAAATGCCCACTACCTGGTGGTCTTCAAAAACCCGAGAGATACCACTCAACTGCTGCACCTGGCGAGACAGATGTATCCCGGCTGCACACCGTTTGCGTTGGAAGCCTTCAAAGATGCCACAACCCCTCAGCACGGGTATATGCTCTTCGACCTCAAGCAAGCCACCCCCGACCACCTTCGACTACGGACCGGCATCTTTCCCGGAGAGACCCACCACGTGTACATGCAGAAATAATGTAAACACATCCACAGTGGCGCCCCCAGCTGGGGTCTGTGTGTTTGATGATGGGGAATAATAAAAAGAATGAATACCACAGCAGGGTTGACTTTTGTCTGTGAGGTGGATAAAAAGGGCAGAGTTGTGGGTTCTAGCATTAGTTGTACAGGATGTCTGCGCGAGTACGGAAGCACGCTCCCACGCTCCGTGTATTGAAGACGGCCCCACCCGAGTTAGTCCGAACCATTGCACGCGGTGCGGACCCTGACCTTGTACGCTGTCTGTGCGAGATCGGGTACAACCTGTTAAAAGGCAACGTACCACTGACTCCGGCTCAGAAGACCAAGTTGGCCAAGCACAAGACAGGTCTCCGAACCCTAGTCCACAAGCGGGTCCCTCAAACACAAAAGAAAAAGGTGTTACAGAAAGGCGGCTTTCTCGGGGCCATCTTAGCACCGTTGGCCGCTTCCGTGTTTGGTCCAGTATTGGGCGGACTCTTCGGCCGACAATGAACCACACGAAAAAAATGGTCCTCGTCGAACCACGGTTCCTTCAAAACCTCCAATCGCCCTACCCTGTCCCACCTACGATGAAGACCATAAACAGCCTCGATGGAGAGATGCAACAGATCTTACAGAGACCGGGGTTAAGCGACAGTGAGAAAGTACAACGGTACAATGAGACGCTTCAACGGTAGATGACGTTCATGGACCAATACAAAACCCTCTCTACCCCAGCAACAGCACCTACCACCACCACCACCACCACCACCACGTGACAGACCGCTTATCTCAGCACCCTGCCCAACAGCCGCCATTACCAGGGGTAGCTCCACAGCTCCGCCAGTGGGTGGAAGATGGAAGTGTTGAAGAAAGGTACCATCGTTCAAGAAACAAGCTGGCCTGGTATTACAAACTGACGAAACAGAATCCTAACATGACTTGGAATGGCTAAAGGCGAACTCCTGGTACAGAATCAGGTGGTCCCCGGCACCCACATGACGGATTTAGTGAATGACCTGATGCGTAAACGCAGATCGCACACTGATCCTCGAGGATGGGAGGTCTTCGCTCAAGGCTTGAAAGACATGCATGTACCACAGGAATTGGTGGGGAACCCCCACCGCTGGGCCTTTATGCAGCAAACCCAGCAATCGCCGAGTCGTGCACCACGACTCTCACCACAACCTTCTTGGGAAGCCGACTGGGAACCGGAGTCACCCCCCAAAACTCCACCACCATCACAACGGGCACCTTCTTTTCAGACCTTTAAAAAACCACCCTCGATCAGGACACCCCACATCTCCAGAGCCGTGACACGTAGCAAGTCAACGCGACGAACACGACGCCGGACACAACCGCCCAAGGCCTGGAACACCTATTAAAACCAACAGCAGCAGCAGGACAGCTCAGTCGCCATGTTTTACCTGACCCTACCCAGTAACAGTTCGCTGGATGTGTTTCCTGACAACACCGTGGCCAAGTACGTCACCCAGTTACCGCAACCGTTACATTTACCTGGCCGGTGGGAATGCGGCCTCGTGGATATCCAATACCCTTACTCGTGGTACAACGTGCGAGCCAATGAAGTGTGGTACGAGGTGACCTACGAAGGCAAAAACACCCGACTCACCCTGCCCGAAGGCCAATACGATACCCCCAAAGAGTTCATGGGTGGGCTGTCAAGACTGATGCATTATAAGGCGCTACGGGGGGTGACGAATACTTCAAGACCCATCAAAGCCTATCCCTTCAAGAATCACGTGGACTTCGATTACAACGCACACAACGACAAGGCACAGCTTATCGTCTCCGGCAAGGCGAGTGTCGTACCGAGTGCTATCCTACAGCAAATGCTGGGTTTCGATCTAAATACGTTCGCTGGTCCCACCGAACACCATGGCGAGATGCCGATGGATATGAAGTCGGGTATGTACGGACTCTACGTCTACTCGAACGTGGTGGACAACCACATCGTGGGCGATATCAACACACCTCTGTTACGGGTGGTCCCCATTAAAAGACGTATGGAGGTCAAGTCACCCACAGTTTCACCCACATGCTCTACTTGCCCGTACGACAAACTGACATCAACACGATCACGGTGGATATAAGAGATGACACGGGACGACCGGTGGCATTCGAACGAGGAAAAGTGGTGCTGACACTTCATTTTCGACAAGCACGTGCTCCCCACTTTGCATAATGAAAGTGAGTGCGATGCACGCAGCTATGCCGACTACGCCCAATAATGAAAGTACACGAGTGCGATGCACGCAGCTATGCCGACTATTATGCCCAACAGGCCGGGGGTGGCTTTCCGGTCTTTAGCGGTGCACGCATGCAACGAGGACATGGTCTGGGGAACATATTCGGCAGCATTGTGAAAACGTTCCTGCCCTTGGTGACGCGTGGGGTGAAAGCAATGGGCAAACAAGCGGTACGCAGTGGACTGCAAGTGGCCGGTGATGTCTCGGGGGGTACGGCACCCAAAGAATCCTTGAAACGGCGGGCCAAAGAAGCGGGAGGCGTCTTGGTGGCCAAAGCACAACGCACCGTTGGGAATAAAAGAGCTGGCCCACCGAGACCACGCACCAGTCGACGACCGACCCAGCGACGACGCACATCGAAGAAGACAAAGGATATCTTTTCTTAAAACATGTCCTTAATTCACGCCGAGTCCTGCCCCTCCACCAACAGTGAATTTGATTTGTGGACCGTGCCGCCCACACAAACCAGTGTCGAACAAGGATTATGGGTGGAGCATCTTCCGCTCTCCAGCATCAACGAAACCGGGCCCATCGAGTTCACCATCAGTAATGCGGATACGGCCTATGTGGATTTAGCCCATACCTACTTGTATGTGAAAGCCAAGGTGGAAAATGGAGCTGGCACCAGAATCGCTGACCAAGCAACGGTGGGCCCGACGAATCTCTGGCTGCACTCGATGTTTCAGCAGGTGGATATTTTTCTCAGCGACAAACTCATCAGTGACTCCACCAACACGTATCCCTATCGAGCCTACATCGAGACACTGTTGTCGTATGGCCGAGAGGCTAAAAAATCTCAGCTGACAACCGCTTTATTCTACAAGGACACGCCCGAGCACATGGACACGGCGGACAATGGGGGATATAACAAACGGAAGGCTTTCACTGCGAAGAGTGCCTCGGTGGATATGATGGGTCGACTGCATGCAGACATGTTCATGCAAGACCGGTACCTCTTGAACAAGATCCCCATCAAAATCCGACTGATACGGGTGCCTCCGACCTTCGCCTTGATGGCCACTAACGTAGAGGGGCATGCAGCGGACTATAAGATTGTCATCCAAGACGCAGTCCTGTATGTCCGAAAAGTGAAACCGAATCCAGCCGTTCAATTGGGACACATAAAAGCCTTGGAAACAAAACCAGCCCAGTACCCTATCCGACGTGTACAAACCAAAGTGTTCTCTGTGCCTGCTGGAAATATGGGCGCCAACAAAGAAAACCTGTTCCTGGGGAACTACCCAAGCGATTGATCCTGGCCTGTGTGGAAAATACCAGTTTCAGCGGGGCCTACCCAGAGAATCCGTTTGACTTTCAACATTTCGGCATCAATTTTGTGGCCCTGCATGTGGATGGACAACAGGTGCCAGCCACGGCCTTAACACCGAACTTTGGGCGGAGGAATTTCATTTGAGCCTATCAGAGCCTGTTTACAGCCACCGGTCAAATAAACCAGGACGAAGGGAATATGATCAGTCGGGAGGACTACGCGAACGGATACACGTTGTTCTGTTTCGATCTGACCCTCACCTTAGAGAACGACCATCAGCTGGCCCTGGCCAAGCAAGGCAACTTACGGTTGGAAATCCACTTTGCACGAGCCCTGGCGACCACCGTCAAAGAGATCTGCTACGCCGAGTTTGACAACATCATTCAAGTGGACAAGGCGCGCAACGTCCTGTGTGACTTCTCCACCTAAAATGGATACAGACCAGATAACCACCGTGCTGGAGAATGACCCAGAGACACGTAGGGTCTTTCAAGGGGTGTTCGCTCGAGATGTGTTTCCATTAGACCGTATGTATCCTGCTGCTTACGTTCTCAACACGGACCCGATGGATCGACCCGGTGAACACTGGGCGGCCGTGTACTTGACAGAACAGCAGGGCGAATACTTTGACCCGTACGGCCTGCCACCCCTCCATCCCGATTTAACAGACTTCATGGATCAAGGCACAGAGACGTGGTGTTGAAACAGTCAAACGTTGCAAAGCCTGACCAGTGGCGTGTGCGGACAATATTGCTTGTTTTACCTGTACCATCGATGCCGGGGAAGACCCTTATCTACTATCGTACAGATGTTTGAAGAGTACCCCCAGGCCGAGGACCGCGATGTACTCGTCTATGACTGGGCTGCCCATCATTTCAATGTACAAGCCCCGTTCTGGGCTTAAGTTAATGACAAGCCCCTTGTTCTGGGCTTCAATGTACAAGCCCCTTGTTCTGGGCTTCAATGTACAAGCCCCTTGTTCTGGGCTTCAGTTAATTACAAGCCCCTTGTTCTGGGCTTGAGTTTTCACGTGGTTGTTCTCACGTTGTTGTTGTTCACTGAATAAAAAATGAGATCTCACCAAAAAACCGTCTTGTGTGTTTTATTCATAATGCATCAATGCCCATTGTGGAGATTCAGTCAAACTGAAATCTGTGGTGTAGGATGGGGCCAAAATGTAACCCATCAAGGTTAGAATGCAAGAGCACTATAGTAAAAATAGAGAGCCAATGAAATCAGCCCACAGATCAAGTACGTGTTTTTGGTCTAGGTTTGGAGCGGGCATTTAATTGAGGTACGTGTATACGGTGAGTGAAAAGACTCGTCCAACACGTATAGATTATGTTGATGACTATAAGTTCTAGGTAACCCATCAAGGTTAGAATGCAAGAGCACTATAGTAAAAATAGAGAACCAATGAAATCAGCCTACAGACCAAGTACGTGTCTTTGGTCTAGGTTTGGAGCGGGCATTTCATTGAGGTACGTGTATACGGTGAGTGAAGAGACTCGTCCAACACGTATAGATTATGACTATAGGTTCTATGAGCATAATGCATGAAAGTGGCTTTGAACACCGTATTAGCCAATCAGTGGCCTAGAATGGAGCCAAAGGTAACCCATCCATGTCCAGAAAAACATTACCCGGGTGTACAAGAACCCAGATGTAGGCGCGGACGTCAGCGAAAGCACACCGTGAGTACCCCAATTCGATTGGCTGATTGTTCGACCGCTGATTGGTTCTTTTTTCTCGACCGCTGATTGGCTCTTTTTCTCGACCGCTGATTGGTCCAAATGGAACTGCCCATCTTTCCCAGGTTCATCTAGAATCCCCCTTTTTTTGTGCTCAAGCTCTGACTATAGCGATGCCGCAACATTGTCCCATTGGACATTGGACCGTCTGACCTGGAGGTGACCCTTTGACCTTTTGACCCGCGTCCGCGCGCGCGCGCACTGCCGGGGATGACGCGAGATGACGCGCGCGCGCGCTGCGGGGCGCTGGGGCGGGGCGGGAAAACACCCCGGCGGTTGAACATTGGAACTCTTGTGGGTTTGGAGGATGAACATACGGACGTGTAAGGGAAATAATTGGAACTCTTCTATGTTTGGAGGTAGTGTTTAGTGAAAACCCGGAAGTGACGTCACAACCCACGTGACCTGCGTATATACTCCTGTAAAATAGAGCCGATTTTATTTCTTTGGAAGGGGCAAGGTCAATAGGACTTGCGCTTTTTATACTACTAAACTGTGAAGTAGATTACCTCTTACATAGGCCTTAAGGCCGTGATATGCATATGAAGTATTCTGGGGCATGGTCAGTACTTCCCAATTTTCCCTTCGTCTACTACTCGCCGATTTTTTGATTTTTTTTATTATTATTTATTTATTTATTTATTTATTTCCTCGAGAGCTTTAAAATAAGACCTCACTCTACCCAATCGGGCCACTAGTGCTCCACCTAGACTCCAACATGTCCACCCCGTATGGATTTATACATACTAATATCCCAGTATATGAGTGTATATGGGTCTATATGGATCTGTATACAAGCCTACCCGGTACTTTCATAGTTTTTTCCATCGTATTCTACATGATCAACCTCATAGCTCATAGTAAAAGCCATAAAAAAAACGACCACCCCTATACCCATACAGGCCAAATATAGCGGGACATCATCTTCGCCTGGGAATTGGTCTAGTCCGAGTTGTCTCCCTTGCATCAAAACGTATAGATGGGGCTGTGGTTTGGCTGGCGCGATTATCCGGGGAATCGTACCAATTGCCCTTGGGTAGCCATTTTTGTTAGCGTTTGTTACATATAACAGACCTGTACGGAATATTTCCACTTTAAATCGTTCATACCCAACAAAATTATATCAAACTAATTCATGCATTCATATCTAAGTCATTCATATACCGCGGAAGACCACATGAAGGTGCCCCGATGTCGCTCAGCATACGTTCGATGAACGTTCGTAATTTTTCTTTTGCTGGTGCAAACTGGACGATGTAAATGCTCGACACTGGGGTGGCACTCGATGCTGATCGTGTCTGATATATAACGAAGAATACCTTATAACAACAGTACTTTCCGTAATATCTGAATAGTTGATACTCGATCAAGAATTAATTATGACAGAAAAATTATCTCAGATAAATTTTCGCCCTATTCATAGAAGTATTATTTCCGTCACATCAATTTCTGTCACAGTACTTTTTCAAAAATTTCACCAATTCGCTCCGCGTGGGACTATATGGGGGTGTGGGTGAATGAGGCGTGACCTCCGTGTATAGACTTGTTTGTCTGGGGTTTTTCCGCATGCCGCCTTTTTTAACAAAACTACACAGGAACACCGGCTTCCAACAAATATGGCGGCAGGTATTCGAAGCTGGAAGTCAGAAAATTGCCAAACTTCAAAAATTCAGATCTCATCAACCAGAAAGTCTTATGTGCTGACAGTTATTGACTATATCGTAAAATATGTATACTTGCTAACCTTAGTTGGATTCGTCATGAAATCATTTAGAAATAAGTAATTCGAGCACTTTTTGTGACATAGCAAAACGAAAATGACAGCCGTTTCCCTATACTCTGCGATGGTTTACACGAAAACCCGGCTCCACTATAAACATCCATATCTCCGTAAATATGAAATGTTCAAACTTTTTACGTCAAAACAATATTCTCTTATATGTGTACTTCCTATTTCCCGTCTACAATCCGATTTTTCCACACTACCGTGCTATAACGTTACGGGTGTAATTATTTATTTATTTATTTATTTATTTCCTCGAGAGCTTTAAAATAAGACCTCACTCGACCCCATCGCACCATTTTATCTAGGTACTACTTTTTCTCCGCGGAAGGTTTTTCCCGCGACCGAATCACCGCCAGACATGACCGCGGATGAATACATTCTTGCACTCACTCACACCGGCCGCCATCTTAAACCCGCCACCCACCCCTACCCTAAAAATCGACTCCTTTTATACGTTTTTCTACAATCCGGCATCTTGCACCCACCTCCCACCACCCAACCACATGCCGCCATCTTGCACCCACCTCCCACCACCCAACCACAGGCCGCCATCTTGCACCCACCTCCCACCACCCAACCACATGCCGCCATCTTGCACCCACCTCCCACCACCCATCCACAGGCCGCCATCTTGCACCCACCTCCCACCACCCAACCACAGGCCGCCATCTTGCACCCACCTCCCACCACCCAACCACAGGCCGCCATCTTGCACCCACCTCCCACCACCCAACCACATGCCGCCATCTTGCACCCACCTCCCACCACCCACATGCCGCCATCTTGCACCCACCTCCCACCACCCAACCACACCCCACGTGACATCAATACTCGCTTCTGATTGGCTGACGCGTGACGTCACAAAGGTCATATGCAAATTTCTGAGGTCAATTGGTGCCATCTTGCGGATTGTATACTACTTCTCCTAAATGATTTGCTGGTCTATCATTTCACGTTCGCTATTTGTCCCAAATCTCCTAAATGATTTGCTGGTCTATCATTTCACGTTCGCTATTTGTCCCAAATCTCCTAAATGATTTGCTGGTCTTATCATTTCACGTTCGCTATTTGTCCCAAATCACCTAGGTGATTTGCTGGTCTATCATTTCACGTTCGCTGTTTGTCCCAAATCTCCTAAATGATTTGCTGGTCTATCATTTCACGTTCGCTATTTGTCCCAAATCACCTAGATGATTTGCTGGTCTATCATTTTACGTTCGCTATTTGTCCCAAATCTCCTAAATGATTTGCTGATCAATCATTTCACGTTCGCTATTTGTCCCAAATCTCCTAAATGATTTGCTGGCCTATCATTTCACGTTCGCTATTTGTTCCAAATCTCCTAAATGATTTGCTGGTCTATCATTTCACGTTCGCTATTTGTCACAAATCTCCTAAATGATTTGCTGGTCTATCATTTCACGTTCGCTATTTGTCCCAAATCTCCTAAATGATTTGCTGGTCTATCATTTCACGTTCGCTATTTGTCCCAAATCACCTAGGTGATTTGCTGGTCTATCATTTCACGTTCGCTGTTTGTCCCAAATCTCCTAAATGATTTGCTGGTCTATCATTTCACGTTCGCTATTTGTCCCAAATCACCTAGATGATTTGCTGGTCTATCATTTTACGCTCGCTATTTGTCCCAAATCTCCTAAATGATTTGCTGGTCAATCATTTCACGTTCGCTATTTGTCCCAAATCTCCTAAATGATTTGCTGGTCTATCATTTCACGTTCGCTTTTGTCCCAAATCTCCTAAATGATTTGCTGGTCTATCATTTCAGGTTCGCTATTTGTCCCAAATCTCCTAAATGATTTGCTGGTCTATCATTTCACGTTCGCTATTTGTCCCAAATCTCCTAAATGATTTGCTGGTCTATCATTTCACGTTCGCTATTTGTCCCAAATCTCCTAAATGATTTGCTGGTCTATCATTTCACGTTCGCTTTTTGTCCCAAATAAGCTAAATGATTTGCTAGTCTATCATTTCACGTTCGCTATTTGTCCCAAATCTCCTAAATGATTTGCTGATCTATCATTTCACGTTCGCTATTTGTCCCAAATAAGCTAAATGATTTGCTGGTCTATCATTTCACGTTCGCTATTTGTCCCAAATCTCCTTAATGATTTGCTGGTCTATCATTTCACGTTCGCTATTTGCCCCAAATAAGCTAAATGATTTGCTGCTCTATCATTTCACGTTCGCTATTTGTCCCAAATCTCCTAAATGATTTGCTGGTCTATCATTTCACGTTCGCCATTTGTCCCAAATCTCCTAAATGATTTGCTGGTCTATCATTTCAGGTTCGCTATTTGTCGCAAATCTCCTAAATGATGTGCTGGTCTATCATTTCACGTTCGCTATTTGTCCCAAATCTCCTAAATGATTTGCTGGTCTATCATTTCACTTTCGCTATTTGTCCCAAATCTCCTAAAAGATTTGCTGGTCTATCATTTCACGTTCGCTATTTGTCCCAAATCTCCTAAATGATTTGCTGGTATATCATTTCAGGTTCGCTATTTGTCTCAAATCTCCTAAATGATTTGCTGCTCTATCATTTCAGGTTCGCTATTTGTCCCAAATCTCCTAAATGATTTGCTGGTCTATCATTTCAGGTTCGCTATTTGTCCCAAATCTCCTAAATGATTTGCTGGTCTATCATTTCAGGTTCGCTATTTGTCCCAAATCTCCTAAATGATTTGCTGGTCTATCATTTCACGTTCGCTATTTGGCCCAAATCTCCTAGATGATTTGCTGGTCTATCATTTCACGTTCGCTATTTGTCCCAAATCTCCTAAATGATTTGCTGGTCTATCATTTCACGTTCGCTATTTGTCCCAAATAAGCTAGATGATTTGCTGGTCTATCATTTCACGTTCGCTATTTGTCCCAAATCTCCTAAATGATTTGCTGCTCTATCATTTCACGTTCGCTATTTGTCCCAAATCTCCTAAATGATTTGCTGGTCTATCATTTCACGTTTGCTATTTGCCTCAAATAAGCTAAATGATTTGCTGGTCTATCATTTCACGTTCGCTATTTCTCCGAAATCTCCTAAATGATTTGCTGGTCTATCATTTCACGTTCGCTTTTGTCCCAAATCTCCTAAATGATTTGCTGGTCTATCATTTCAGGTTCGCTATTTGTCCCAAATCTCCTAAATGATTTGCTGGTCTATCATTTCACGTTCGCTATTTGTCCCAAATCTCCTAAATGATTTGCTGGTCTATAATTTCACGTTCGCTATTTGTCCCAAATCTCCTAAATGATTTGCTGGTCTATCATTTCACGTTCGCTATTTGTCCCAAATCTCCTAAATGATTTGCTGGTCTATCATTTCAGGTTCGCTATTTGTCCCAAATCTCCTAAATGATTTGCTGGTCTATCATTTCAGGTTCGCTATGTTGTCCCGAATACAAATGATTGCCTGGTCTATCATTTCAGGTTCGCTATTTGTCCCAAATCTCCTAAATGATTTGCTGGTCTATCATTTCACGTTCGCTATTTGCCCCAAATCTCCTAGATGATTTGCTGGTCTATCATTTCACGTTCGCTGTTTGTCCCAAATCTCCTAAATGATTTGCTGGTCTATCATTTCACGTTCGCTATTTGCCCCAAATAAGCTAAATGATTTACTGGTCTAGCATTTCACGTTCGCTATTTGCCCCAAATAAGCTAGATGATTTGCTGGTCTATCATTTTCTCCATTGCTACGCTGCTGTACTCTGGCCCTCCTTTGATTTCTCAGTTGTAATTCATTTTGTTATATTGAGTAGATATGGTAGTTGATTTTCTAGATGACACATGTGTATAGTATGATGCATGGAAGTTCTTTATTGTTCTATGTGTGACATTATTGCAGAAAAGTATAAAGAGGGATGTTGGCAGTAGAGGAGAATTATTCAGTTTGTTACCAGATAGTGATATAGCGGTGATACATCCAGCCTGTGAACTGCATGAACAAGTCAAAGTCTGTAATGTATAGAGAGGTTGTCAGCCATCTCCTGTGTGAGATCGTGAACTGGTTGAGGAACTTTTTGACTGTGTTTTCACACATAAGCGTGTAAGTGGAATTACTGGTTATTGGAGCACAGAAGGGCTGGTTAAAAGTCCATTTTTGGAGATGTGTGCAATTTCACTGTGAAGTCGACATTGTTGGGAGAAATTCCAGTTCATTTTATGTGTCCAGTACTGTTCTTCCTTGGTACGGGTTGCAGATATTGGACTTGGAAGTCGATCTTCGCTGGAATTGTACACCTTTATGGAATGTGACACGTGTGGATTTGACGAGGAGTAAGCATTAGAGCTTTATGAAACCTTTACGTATGTTTGTTTCGTACAAATGTGGAATAATTTTCTATTGTGTGATATCCGTGGCAACAAGCCTGTATAGATAAGATGAAAATGTAGTTGAGCATGACAGGCATTTTGAAGCAAAAATTGACCGAGTTAACAACAGAAAATGGAGGCAAAATATTGGGCAAGTGACGGTTATAATTTCGGATATTAAGAAGGAGATGGTAGAGATCACGGTGCGGGAGGGGGGTGGGGAGGTGAGAGGAAAAAGTAAGGTGACAGGAATGAATACAGGTTTGATACAAGAAATGTGGGACTTGGCAGATATATCCCTGGGTAGTGATGCCGGTAGCGGTAATCGTAGCGTACTCTCGCCTAGATCATTTGAAAGGCAGCTATCCCGAGAATGCAGCCAAAGCCACAGTCCTTCACTTTCAGACGCTCTAGTACTTTCTGGAAATACAGAAGAATGGCTTTCATTTAGGATTTAATTTGAATCAGAGGCCAAACTATATAGAGTGAAACAAAGGGAAGCCCCTGGGGAGGTTAACAGAGTGTACCGAACTTCTTTTGAAATACTGTTGTCCTTAACGCTAAGCGACTGGGAACAGCAGGCAACGTTTGCAGGCGCAGACGCAGACTGCTGTAGATAGACTTGAAGATTTTGCATCTCGATGCAGAAGACTAGCAAGGGAAGGGAATCAAGGAGCAAACGAGGAGGTTATTGAATCCCTGACGGTGGAACATTTCCTGACGGCGCGTAGAGAGCGACATGATGTGGTGCTTGCTGATGTTTTTTTTTATGGAAGAAAGATCCGACAACCATTGAAGCTTTATCTTATTCAATCTCCTCAAAGTAAAATTGTAGAACATTGATCTCTCAAGGGGTCAGTTACTTTTGATTCAGTTACTTTTGCAGATTTCCATTGTACTGGGGATATAGTGGTTGCACGGTCAGGTTTTCTATCGGCATATAGGTTTTTGGTTGATTTGAGAGACAAGGCCTCAGTTATTGGGGGAAACGAATGTCTTATCTCGAATCTATAGGAAGTGTTAAGATATTAGGCAAACAAGTCATTATATTTGGTCATATAAAATTGCAGGTTACAGTAGAAGTCCGTGTTTTGAATATTTGTTGATATGTCGTAGTGGATGTGTCTGGAGGGACGTTCAGTACATGGTTTGCCAGTTATGTGGAGCATATACTGTGTGTCATCACATGGATGTTGAAGTAAGCTAATATGCAATTAGATCTGAGTTTCAATGTGAACTTGGGACTTCAGTTTTGATCTGAATTTGTGGTTGAGAACGTTCGTTTTTGGGTACAGGAGAAAAATAAAATGTATTGAAAAAGGCTTGGAAACCAGATGGTGCATTTTGGATAATGCGGTTCACTTTGTATAAATGTGGTGCGTTTTGGAGAACCGTGATGCTTTAAAGGAAACTATAGTGCGCTTTTAACAACTGCGGTTCATTTTGGAGAACTGTGGTGATTTTTGGGGAATTGTGTGGCTTAGGTGGACTCTGTGTTGTAAAAATAGACCGGAACAAACGATTTTGTAAACGGTGTGACAAACAAACAAGATCGTTAAAGACGAGCATCATTTTGCTTGTATATGCCCGAGTGATGAAAAACTTTGCAACACTCTATATAACATCATCAACAAATCCTGTCACCTGTTCGGGCAACTAACTGATCTCAGAAATTTCTATTTCCTGATTAACCCAGCCACCCACCCACCTTTCCCTAACAATAGGGTAGTTTAAATACGAAATGCTTATGGAGAGATCATCACAGCTTACAGTATCTCCTGCCACTAGGACCGCTTCAACCGCCACCTAATTTATAAATTGAAAAGAACTAGCTTTCCTGATTGGGGCGATTATGTCATGTCACAATATAACTTTTATTATGTAAATGTAATATTTATCTAACATTTTCTGTATGTATTCATGTATAGAAAAGAATGAATGAATGAATGTAATAATTATGGTCTGTTTCGTGAACTGTGTGTTATCCGGGAGAGTTGTGGGTTTTTATATGTATTTGAGACAAATTTTGATGTGTGTTGGATGGAGAAATAGTCCAGTCAATATGTGCAGATTTTCCATCGAATTGTGCCCTTTTCCTTAAAACATGAAATCTGACACAGGTGTACATCGAGGCCTAGGGGACATTTCTGGATATGGAGCCACTGCGAATTTTTCCTATAAAGTAGGAACCGACTTCTTATCAGTCCATTCCTACTTGAGGGTTATAGAGATAATAAGAAGGACTAAATGCACCCAAGCAAGCCTACCTGAATTCCCAGGTACCGGTCTGCAGCCAGGTGTCAACTCGTCCGTCAGCTTCAGTCAGTCAGAATCATCTTCCCGAGTTCCCGTGTTTCCAGTCCAAGTCAGGGCTACGCATGCGCAGCCTCCGTATAGGCCATTCCAAATATACTAAACACCACCCTACTATAGTAGTAGGGAATATACCCACAAAGCACATTAAGGCCCCTATCAGCCTACTACTACATTCTTCCCCCTTACATTTGGGGCTTGATGCCCAGGGGGTACTAATTCCCTTAATGGACTCGATATTTCACCCTACTGTACCATCTAAAATATTCCAGCACATTGATAAAACCCCAGCTTGTTGACACCGGACCACATAAAATGCATTGCTTCAAAATTAAAGTTGTTCAAAATTCCCCCAGAGTGCCAGATATGAGGGCTAGCCGAGACCAGCCAGTCCCCCAAAAGCGCCACCCTGGAGTCTAGACATCTAAACATTGCAATTTATCCACTCACACTTTTTGTTAAAGTTATTACCCCAATAAAATCCTTAATCCTAAAACTGAATGCGTTGCCCTTGCCAAATCCCACCCCAGTATCTCAGGGGCAGTTACAAGTTACAGGGGCTAGCTGAACTACGCTTACCAGTTCCCCGGTCCCTGTCACTCTGTCCCTAACCTGAACCCATCTAACACTGAGATAATTTACAATATTAAGGTTCTCCCTCAATAAATCACCATCAGCACCCGTGTCCGTCTGTCCCTCGCAAAACGTGAGGAGTTTGAAAATAAGC
This sequence comes from Hanleya hanleyi, assembly GCA_036873755.1. Taxonomy (NCBI): domain Eukaryota; kingdom Metazoa; phylum Mollusca; class Polyplacophora; order Lepidopleurida; family Hanleyidae; genus Hanleya; species Hanleya hanleyi. The sequence continues at coordinate 14,790 of JAVTVY010055317.1, forward strand.
AATAAATATTACTGAATGCCGTAGTCAACATCTGCACTTCTCTTCCCCAACAATGCAGCTGAATCGGGTATTCCTTCTCACTGGCCATGGGAAGGGCTTCCAGAGGCAATCCTCCTGCCATTCCATCTCTTACGTAGAGGTATGATCTTTGTAGTCCAAGCCAACTTCACCGAAATACAGCCATCAGACCCCAGCAGTTTCAGCAACTGGAATAAATGCCCTGATCACATGACCCCCTACTGGTCACATGAGGGTGAAGGCCATATGTCACCGGTATTCGATGATCACTACGAGCCCAGAACAAGTGGTCCCCAGTGCTCGGGGAACACCAGCTTTCCAATGACATACGGCACCACCGCAGCCGGTTCGCTAAGCTGAAACCACCGTCGTTCTGCAAGATGTTGAATGCCATCGAAGTCTCTTGCTCCCAGTCGGCGCATGCCGAGGTCCATGTGAGCATATGGGTCCACCACGCGACCTCTCAGACCAGTCTGGTATTCTTTTTAGGCAAAGTTGATACTGTGCCACTGTCAGATAGACCAACACTCTAACCAAAATCTTCACGTACAGAAGGGAGGCCAATGAATTGGGTGGGCTGACTGAGTATGAACCCCTCGATCTCCCCTAGACCGGTTGAAAATGAACATCAACAATCAGGCCATCGGGGCGGGATGGTAAATAATTAATAGGGGAAGTGTTCTCCTTTGAGCCACCTTGGTCACACTCCCGTCATCGGAGCCCAGGGTAAGGTCAGGTACCAGAGAGGGCTCCCGTATCTCGGCGCCTACCTCTGGAGCCTCTCCGCCTGCGCTCCGTTTCCCCTCCCCTATTTCAACCATGCTTTGCAGGTGGATACCAATTCTTGTCCTCTACACCCACGGGATTCAAGACGCAGACTCGGCGCCACTTGGCAAGTAGGATAAGAGGTACATTTAAGATAATTTACTATTGAACTGGAGGACGTTGTTGTCCTTGCGCGCCTTACAAACTGCTTCCCGACCATAACCCTTGGGCCATATAACTCATCTGCTCACACATGGGCAGAACAGACTTCTCTGGAGGCACTATAGCTGTGTCTCTCGTCGTCCATCAAATCCTCCCAGCTGAAGGCTTCTTCGAGAACACCTAGGACTTAGGTCTGTCTACATGATCAACAAATATTTCAATACCAGGGGGTCAGCCAGGGAATAATTTTGATTAAAAGAAATGTATATATAAAAATCTGAACTTATAAATACACATTAAAACACTTGATCCCTCACATACTTCAATACAAGGAGCGTGCATCATCCCTTGGGCACCCTAACCGTGCCTACAAAATCGATACAAAATGACTCCTAATTATAAAAGTAGCAGAAGACTGGTTCTTTTTGTCAGTCAGTACAAACAACGGCGAAAGAAACCCACACGTCGAAAACACTAGGGACATCGGAGCCCAGGGAAGAAGATATCCCGAAATGACACCTGTACCTGGTCGCCTACCTGTGGTATCCTCCTTCTGGCGCTCCATAGTTTTTGTACTTTTTGCTCCATTGTTCGACCTAAAACCTAAAAGCGTAAATCGCCATGCACATACAGTCACGGTTTTCCCTAGTTTCAGCTTATAAATGGATTTTCTGCTTCGGAAAATGGACGTTGTTGGAGAGATAGTAACGGGGTGTTTCAATTAACACCTCCGGGCTCCAACTTCACTGACGTCCTCCTGGCAGTACACCTTCGCAATCTTTTCGTGTCGACTTACATCACGAGCTTTCTCCTTTCAAATTCTCCGAGGAATCTACAAGTCGTGGATGAAAATACGACATCTCTGTGGTCCGGAACCAGGAAACAACAGAAAGAAATGGTCACAAGGCCCGGTCTCGAGTGACAGAAACCATTGTCCAAAAGTACGAGTGCATTTCGTGATTTCCTCCGGAGGACGAAAGCTGTGGAAGATCAGGAAACGAATTGCGCATAAAGTCTTATTCCCCAACACATCTTGACCACTATCACTAAGAGGAAGGGATTTACGAACTGTTTGTGGAAGTAATTCATGTTCTTCCGGCGGCCGCACGCCATGGAAGTACAAAAGCCCAACTTTGATCAAAGACCGGTGCGAGTACTGATACAGGGCTCCGTTACAGAAGACGTAACCTGACATCATGCATGTCGGAACCCTCACGAGCTTATCGGAATCGTTCAGAAAGCCCAACATGGCCGCTACCCCGTGACAATTGAAACTCCACAAACAGTACGTTCGCACAATATGTAATTTTACCCACAGGACGCAACGAGGCCATGGGTATGGGTATTTTACATCTAAGCTACATGTAGGTTCCAAGTAGCATTCTGCGTGATTTTTTGAAGTCGCCGACTCTGGAACGAGACCTGTATGATCACGCCCGCGTGTCGAAACCGTCGCAATCGCGCAGACATCAGATCCGTCGAGTCTGATGGAAGTAAGAACGGGTTCCCGACTTTCGGTAACAATACCCGAACCATCGTACACGACTTCCAGTGTAACCATCATTACACTTTCAGTAAGAACGTTTCGATTCTGGAAAATCGACTGTTTCAGCAGCACTTCGGAAACCCACAACGCATATACCGGCATATCGCTCGCAGGAGCGGTCGTTCTGTTCGTTCGACATCCCAAAATCGATTCGAGTCGCTCACTCTGGAGGTGACCGGTTTTCATAGAACCCGAGACTGGCACATTGTTTTTCTCAAGTGGTCCTGGAAGAGGATCGTATTCAACCGTATTTCGAGAAGGGACCGCTTCCCTCAGAGTCCATGATAGTCAGGGCTGTTAGCAGCAAATTTGGCTCATATGTCGTCCATACCATACTATTTCGATTTTTGACGGGCGCCAAGACGGGTGCCCCCTAGGATCGCCATATTGGCGAAATTCAATATGGTCGCCACCCGGGTTAGAGGTCAATCGTAGTTAAATGACTAAAAGGGCTAGAAATATGAATAATAGCACTTTTAGTGGTTTTGGGGGTCGGAGTATCTGATTGTGATCTCATTTCAACGATTTGAGGTCAAGGTCACCCTTCAAGGTCACCTAAAGGTTATTTTGGGGACAACTTCGCCATTATCAGTGGTTTTTGAGCAAGATATATAAAATGCCTTATTCTATTGGTTTCCGGTGTTGAGTAACCCGAATCTGGCCTTATTTTGGCGATTCGGGGCAATATTTCATATGAGAGTCACGATAGAGGTCATCCGAACCAGAGGTCAATACTAGGTAAAACACCAAAAGGGCTAGAATCACAAATGATACCATAGGGGGTTGTGGCATTCGGAGAATCCGATTCTGATCTTATTTTGAAGATTTGAGGTCACCCCATTTTGGGGTCAAAGGTCAAAGATCAACAGTTACCACTAAGAACAATCGAACGAAAATTATTTAGGAACAAATTTTATTAAAATACTTCGGAGATGACATCTGTTGACAAAATGCTATAACTATGCCACTACGCCGCTATATGTATTTAAATGTTCGAAATACAATACAAAGACCGTTTTAGCAACAATATACCAATGATTATTAGTACGTATACCTTCTGGCTTGCGCTCTCAAGAAACTGCGAAGTCGGGTCGCACCCAGTAAGGCTGTGGAAGAGGGGTAGTGCCAATGATTTTGACGGACCGAGATCGGAACAAATGGTATGGACTGGAATGTCACAATATTTTTTTCCACTACCGAAGCCCACCAAGAATTCCGATAGAACGAGGGTCTTCAAAGACCGAATATCGCTGTCCATCGTGCGAACATAGGCTGTTGTATGACCCTCCTCCGTAGCATGTGCTAGATGCAGGAGGACCCTGGTGTCCACCTCGGAATGGTTGCACGGTTGAAATATTGTGAGGTCACAATGCCTGTTGAAGAACGCGGACTCAAAACGGGTACACATGAGAAGCTTTCCGCACATATCTGTCTTGGAGATCTGTGTGCTGATGAATGAGAACGGCTCCTTTTTGTTCTCATTTTTTAAGAAGCCGCTGATCTATTCATACTTCGGGATTTTAGGGGTACGATACCGGAAAAGGTATTGTGGCATTCCAGTCCAAATCATCTGTTCCGCTCTTGGTCCGTCAAAGTCTTTGGCACTACCCCTCTTTCTCAGCCTAACGGGGTGCAAGACGACTTCACAGTTTCTTGGATGCGGCAAAAAGACCGCCTGGGCAGCCTGTATATGCATATCGGACCTCACCGACACACTAGTGGCTCTCAAGCACGATCTTGACACTCTCGAGTCCATGCATATGGAGCTTATAGAACGCTTCATCGTACTAATGTACAGCAAGGGATGTGGTGCAGCCGGTGTCAATGAGGCCAAGCATTACCTCTTCACCACTGCAACCAGATCGCTGGAAAACATCCCACCTCCCAAGTCGCGATGTTGCAGCATGTAAAGCGAGCGTTACTGCAAGCGAGTTTCTACTGAAGTCAGGTCACTTCACTCCAGCAGGAAATCTCTGACTTCAGTGAGTGGAGCTGGCACAAAGATTGCACCAGTACATGGCAACCGCTATATGGACCACTCTCAGCGACACTTCTATGGCATATGCCATTCTCATTTACTGCGGCTGACTCAAGGCATGCACGGGAAGGTGCAAATGCAACTGTGCCGACCTTCTGCAAATGCGAAGGCGGGTGCGTTAATAACGAGGGCGGTGATGTCAAGTATTACTTATTGCTGGCATCATACAGCGCAAGCCAGAAGACATAGGTAGTAAAAGTAATCATTGGTATAGTGTTGCTAAAGCGGTCTTTGTGCTGTATTTTGAACATTTAAATGAACATAGCGGCGTAGCGGCATAGTTATAGCATTTTGTCAGCAGATGTCATCTCTGAAGTATTTTAATAACATTTGTTCTTGAATAATCTTGTTTCGATTGTTTTAGTAGCAACTGTTGATCTTTGACCTTTAATTCCCAAATGAGATGACCATGACCTCAAATCGTCAACATAAGGTCAGAATCTAATTCTCCGATGCCACAAAGCCCTATGGTATTATTTGTGATTTTAGCCCTTTTGGTATTTCACCTATAATTGACCTCTGGTTGATCTCTGGTTCGGGTGACCTCTATCGTGAACCTCACATGCAATATTGCCTCAAATCGTCAAAATATGACCAGATTTGGGTTACTCAACCCCGAAAATCGATAAAATGAGGTAATTTGTATATCTCGACTAAAAACCACTAAAAATGACGATTTGACCCCAAAATGACCTTTAGGGTGACCTTGACCTCAAACCGTTGAAATAAGATCAGAATCAGATTCTCCGACACCGAAAATCACTAAAAAGTTGTATTATTCATGATTCTAGCCATTTTGTTTTTTTAAATACGATTGACCTCTAACCCGGGTGGTGGCCGTATTGAATTTCGCCAATATGGCGACCCCAGGGGGCGACTACCTTGGCGCCCGTCAAAAATCGAAAAGATATTGTATGGGCGACATATGAGCCAAATTTGGTGCTTTTGGAAGAATCTGAACCAAACAGTCCCTTTTATGCCCTAAAATCCCGGACTATGAACACTCGTGGTCTGGATTAACTGAAGTGCACGAATAATCAGCGAATTCTGCTGTACACTTGCAATCTGAGACGACCGAACACCCATGCATCTGCTCCCGTGAGACTTCACGCGAACGGTCGCGGCAGCGGAACGAGCTTTCACAACACTCGCCGTGTGACTGATTGCAGTGTCGTCCAGCTAGACAATCACATGAATCGTCACAAATATGTGCCGCCACAGAAATATCACTTGACGCGTCTCGAACGTCAGCCGAACCGTCAAAGTAACAGTCACGTATCAAGTCAGGGTTACCGTGACTCCCAGAAAGATGCACTATTTCCAATGACCGATCACACCTACGCCTTAGCTCGGTCTGGTCACGTGACCAACAACGAGCGTGCATCAAAAAACCACATGACTGATCCTGTTCATATGCGATGCGCGAAGATTCAAGTCCACTATCACACGAATAATCGCTTGGATATTCAGGCGACCGCTTTTGTGGACCATTGCATCCTACAACGTCCGAAATGTCACCTTTCCGTGGGTAAACAGAAGTTGAGCTTTCTTTGCTACAACAGTTATATAATCCATCACGTACACGATCCCGCGAAAGATTAGCTTTACTTTCCCTAACATCATGCGTCTGATCATGCTCAGGCTGGTAGACTTTGAATCCATCTGGTGCATCATACGCCATGTCGCAACAGCGATCACATGACCTATCAAGGCAAATTGGACTCAAAACCGATACAGGAGACGCTTCAGTATTCAACTCAATACCTGTGCCAGAATTTTCGGTTGAGCGTGAAGGATAGATTTTGTAACCCGGACCCATCTGTGTACTGTGGTGATTCATCTGCTCCACTGATAGAACAATACACCAACTCATCTCCGTCCCAGACTCCCTTCCCCTTACATCGATTAGGAGTATATTGGGACTGAAAAACTGAAATCCTATAGGCAGTACCTTTAATTCTATTGAACAGTCTTTAAATCTGTGCCATCAGAATTGAACTTTACGGGGATTTACCTCATCAGAAGTAATAGCCAGAATGGTCTCAAAAAAGCTCTCTACACCCCCACGCAGACTTTCATCAAGAAGAAGAATTGTATAGAAATTTTCCTTGTAGAATGTTTCACCTTTCAGATGCTGTTCAAAGACCAATTGCAAACCTTTGAACGGACTAGACGCTTGTAATTTAAATTCAGAGACGCGATCCACGCTTGAGATTTAGCTCTCACCAAATTCATGATTAGATTCTGAATATGAATAGCCCTGGGCTTAATCAGGTAAATTTCTTTGAGCAAGAGTGACAATATGTCAGGGGTCTGGAGTAACAATTATCACACATTTAATATATGAATAACCCATAGAATACATCTCCAACAATTTGTTCCAGCAACAATGTGCCCGGAAAAGTGCACGCCCTTGAATCAACAATAACCACACAAACACACTGTGGGTGTTGACCCACCCCCTCTCTCCTCCTAAAATGTGAATTTTGGGCGTGCTTGTGGCATGGGCATGGATATTAATCCGGCAAATATCTGCTCCCGTTTGCTAGTTCTAGATGTAAATCCCGGATGCTGGATAAGACCAGCCCTAAATTATTAGGGGAAGGGGTATAGGGGATTCATATGACTGTATGAGCAACTGGTTTTAGGTTTGTCTCAGTCGAGGGGTTCGGTAGCAAGGATCTCAAACTGAGTACAAAAGAAGAAGAAAGAAGAATCCTATACCGAGTGTGAGATGCAGACAGCAGTCCGACATTCAGTAGTTTACGAAAACGAATAGACGCAACAATTCTTTGCAGATTATTGAAGAAAGTCGCTCACGCAATTTAGTAGAACAAAAGCCACTTACATAGTTTTGTTGGACAGACACATTAGACATGTGTTGTGGTATATCAATGAATATATTTCTGTTAACAGTAAAACATATTTCCTAAAATAAAATAAGATGGACGTCTCGAAATTTGAACCACAGAGTACACAAAGTTCACATTAACATCAGCTTCATTAAAGTGAACGTAAAGGCTGCGACAACACACGCACTGCGTGGAAGAACTATATTAAAAGTATCATTTGGCAGCAACAAATATTTTTTGTGATTTTTTCCCTTCCAAACAAAAAATTCCAAACACGGGAATTATTGACTGATGCAACGAGCGACTGAGTCGGCCATAACAGTTTATTCATTAGCCTTGCGCCAATGAAAACGCTTGTACGGAGCACGTGATATTTTCCTGTGACGTAGTATCACTTTGTTTTGGCATCCCTGTAGCACGAATTGTAATTGCGGTGGTGGAGAGCTCGGCTGTTTCAAGCGTGTTTTGATTGTGTTGCGTGTCTCCAGCAAGTGTTTACTGACCTGAAACGTTCGATGAACTACTCACTACTTTCGTCGACATCGGAGCGTTTTGGTTCAAACTGGTAACCCTGTAAACCTTCATTTGTCTCTTCGTCAGAACTTGAAGTCAGGCTAGCCTCCTCGTGCGTCGCTATGTTTACATGCTTTCTGCGCTTTCTAACTCCACGAAGTAAAGAGCTCCGAAGTGATACGACGTCACTGCTCTGAGTGAGATAGCCAGCATGGCGGCAGCCGGGGAACAATAATACAACGGAGATAATTTCGTTCGTACTCGGTGCAAAAAAATCCCCAAAAATATTTGTTGCTGCTATTTCAGTATTTCAATGTAGCTCTTTCCCACAGAGTGCATGTTGCCTCAGCCTTTACGTTCACTTTAAATATGACTTCGGGACTTGTGTGGATAACATAACTTACTCAGGCTAATATCATTGAACAATGTACGTACCTGCCCTGAGCAAGTTCTACCGAATTAATATGTTATCATGATTGGTATACTGTCGGCATGCATATTAAATACAAAGCAGGAAAACAAAGCCTACTGCGTATGACTTTGCGATATTATTCGTAGAATGTTACAACTAGGACAGGAGAGCGATAATACACATTTGAAGCCATCAGAGAGGAATGAACGTTATTCCTTTACTTATACGCTATACTTTACCATATCATCAGTATTTTGATTATAAAAACCTGAACACCTGTGAATGTAGTGTGGAGAACATTGTATATGTTTAAATAACAATCTAATACGATAAAATCGTGCATCACGTGAAACTTCCTCGAAAAAAAATAAAAACAAATAAACACGTCCATGTTTTATCCTGGTGCATGACTCGCTCTTTACAGATACTATCTCATGATAGATTGCATTGATATCCTCAGTATGACTTGTGACACTGCAATTGGCATTGTCACATTTCAATTCATTCTCATGGCATCAGATTGTATATCTCTTATTGTCATATATACTGTTTTTGCCAAGGACCAGTCCGTATTTCTACCCTGCATTATGGTGCCAAAGTGGCGGGAGTGCGGCAACATCGAAAGATACCCTACCAGCGTGCCGTCTGTTTCGGCCAAGCCAACCAAAAAGTCCCTACCATTATGTTCCCTTCAAAGCACTTTGAGGATTTCTCGAGATTGGTTGACACTGGCTTTACTGCAACATTGTTAGTTCCAACATGCGACATAACCAAATGGGGGAGAAAATAAGATTTAATTGTAATTAGATTGAAATTAATCTTCCCCTAGTGGCAACAGACATGGTACAACACTCATGCTGCTTACCCACTTGTGGTGAATCCTTGAAAATAACATATTAAACCGCCATAGTTCAGTTCAGTAGGTAAATCCCTCCTCTATATAGGAGCACCTCCGTATAGGAGTACATATTAATATACAATCAATCGGAACCACTCAACATTTATAGCTCAACTATCGTGCTGTGAAGTGAACATTTATACAATTCTACAATTGGACGAACTACTATCCTGAAAGTGCTGTGACAGTCTAACCATGTGAGCTTCCTAACGGTGTATGCGATGTACTACTGTGAGTGGATTTATATAGCGGTCACTGAAAGACACCCAGGTACTTTATTCCCCAAGTGCCTCCGCTGGCGAAGGTCTAGCGTAGCAACTAGTTCCACCATCAGTCCATATTACCCTGGACACCGAATCAGTCCAGCGCCGTGTGAATAGGCGAGTATATATGTAAGCGGTCACTGGCGAGGGGCGAACCCACCCCAGCTGTAGCACTTCGGGTCAGAGTCAAGCACTCTAACTACTTCGGCCACGACACGCTCACATCATATTGCTAGATTTACCTGGTGGTTCTATAAACCATTCACTGATTCCTAAAATTGAAATCACTAAGTTGGAACCACCTGTGGGACATCTTCATAACTAAATGCAACAATTTGCGTAGTAATTAAAATAGGGTCCAGACGGACAAGCGTCTGCTGTATTCGAATCGATATGACCACCAGCTGGTTCCGTGTGCCATGAATGAGATATTGTCCTGGAAAACAATGCTATGATTTATTGAAATGTCATATGAAATTGGCTGAATGTAGTCCTTATCTTAGGATACAATTTGTTTTCAATCCATTCTGTTCCCATCCTCGAATATTCACCAGAAACATAATAGCGAATCCTCTCTCTCGGTTCTTAGGTTATCATATTTGGCTTGTTTGCCTGATGAAAAACGTCATTGATATTTCCAAAATGGCGGTCATGACGACCCACAATAACGTAGGCTTAATGAAATTTGCATAAGGTTATAATTGAATATAAATGCCACAATGTTTTTTTTTCTGGAATTCCACTTCTCCAATAATACATGTATTACCATAACATTTCGCTGAGTATATCCCCTAAGTTTAAAACTGAATCCTCTTGGACACGCTATAAGCTTATTCAACGCAAAGTCTTGTTTATAAATATTCCAAAAATCAAAAATAGCATTCGTGTTCAATAATTTGTCGTTCAATTTCCCACGTTGTCTTTTCTAATTTACTTATTTGGTCTTATTAATAAAATTCTGTGATGCAGAAATCCAAGAAGAGAAATAAAATTAAGAGTAAAGGACGTCAGCCGAGCAACCAGTTTAAATTAGGGACATCCTGTCAGATTTCGCGAAAATCGATCTGGACGGACAGCTGATAGAACGGAAACAAGCATCCCTCTTCCTGACTTTCGTTCGTGTGGTAACAAATGTGTTGCCGGTGATAGTTTTTCTTAAGGGTCACATGAAAATTTATTTGTGGGCTTTGAATCCATCATTTATGTTCTTTGTCCAAATTGTTAACGTGACAGAAAGCTATAAAAAGTGTATTAGGTTATCTGCGTGTGATACAGGTCAGTTCCATTTCCAGTTTCTATATGCGATATGAATAATGAAATATGCTCATGATATATGATTTTTATCGTCCGTATATAGTTATATGATATAGTTAATAAGATTCTTTGACACCTCATCTCATCTATAATACTGAAGATGACAAACATGCATTTAACAATGTAGTATTCTTCCTAAATTACAATATTGACAAATATAGACAAATTTCTGGTCGCGTTAGCATTGTGCATATGAGAATTCCATTTATTCTTTTCATTTGAGTTACGAAGCGTCGTCCAATGGTCAAGAATCGTCACACAGGTTACTACTACCTCCAGTTAGGCGACTTTCAAAACTATGTTACATTATCCCAAGATATTATTGTAAGGGGAAATTTAATGGCGCAATTTTATAACTTAGTTTGTACATTTTGTTACAGATTATGTGCATATAATTTATAACTTGCCAATAATAGGAGTACGCCAACTCCATCAAACAGATCACCTTATCGAAGAGGTGAGAGTATTGCAAATGGAAGAGATTTTTTCTTGTGGTACAACTGGGCATTGATCTAAATAACCTCTACAACGATATCGACAACAGGGGGTTTGTCTGTCCAAAACAGTACACATAAGGGCATGTATACACAGAGTAACACATAGAAACAATAGTTCATAAGGGCGTGTTTGCACTCAGAAATAACACAAGTTACTGAAACAAGTGAAGGATCGGTGTCGGGTACAATTTTACTTCCTGTTTTTATAGGTGGCGCCATGTCTAAATTTAATTAGCACATTTTTGACAAAATACAACTGCACTTGTTTCGAATCTAGATTAGGAAATTGATGTCAAAGTGATTTTCCGATGAAGGCTGCACTGAAAAACAGCGAAACTGTTGTATGCTACTAGCCTTGCTAGAATACTCAAATGTCATCAACTGCCACCAAATACGTAATGTACTATCCCAATACCTGTATCTAAACATGGCCACAATTATGTTGCATCGATGCAGTCCAAACTAATATTGCAGGCGTTCGAAGCATTATTAAAGTAAACAAGGGAATGCATTTTTCACGGTATCGAATCACACTGACAAGCCTCCCCCAAAAATAAGGTCATAAAACCTGTTTATGATGTTGATGTAAATATCTGATGACTTCTGTTGAAGAAAGCAAGCTCCTCCAACCGAGCATGTTATATCAGTTGACTCAAAATCTACTGATGCAAGGGATGACTTGAATTTTGAGCTCAGTGATGGAGACCTGAAATATATACAAATTGAAACTTCACAGTCTTTTCAAAGCTAATCGGGATGTTATCTCTACTAACTCACTGAACTTGGGGAAACGCTTCTGTACCAGCATCGCATTGAAAACTGGGATACTGCTCCTGTCGGACGGGCTCGATATCGAGCAGCAGGCCCGACTGGCAGAACTGAAATTAAGAAACAGGTGGATGAATTACGGGGTCATGGGTCAAATAGTCAAAATCTAATTGGCCGCAATATAATATTTCAACAGCATATAGGTATTCCAATAGGTACTAATTGTGCAACCCTTTTGGCTGACCTATATCTGTTCTCTTATGAATACGACTATATGCAGACTCTTTCAAAAACAGATTATTTTAAAGCCCATTCCTTCTCATTCACCAAACGCTATATAGACGATCTTCCTGCTGTTGATAATCGCTATATAAATGACGCAGTGAAGGATATATATCCACCATCACTGGATTTGAAGGAAACTACAGATGACCCAAGCGGTACATCTCATTTAGACCTATACCTGTATAAAAAAGAAGCGGGCCCTCTCTCTCGTCGACTTTACGACAAAAGAGATAGTTTCGACATCTTAAACTATCCCTATCTGAACAGTAATATACCAGAAGGACCTGCATATGGCGCATACATATCTCGCCTAGTAGCATTTGCTAGATAATGGGTTAAATGTGACGATTTTAATCAACGTCACAAAACATTATTGAAGAAACTTGTAAAACAAGGCTATATTATCAAGCGCCTCCACTCATACGGCCGTATATAGCGTGCAAGATCTATGGCGTTACGTTTCGTAACTTGTGTCTAATTCCGTTTAACCCGGGGATAGAGGCCGTATGAACCCATGTACTTCAAGATCCTCGTGGTGCTCATATGAAGAATCACAATCAAAGCGTGACTGAGATACATGACGAGATGACGACTTTTTAACGAATATCATATGGATTAACAATACTGATCAGCGATACGATATATTGGAAAATATCATGATGTCTTGCTGGCATCATTGGAAACTGTTGACAGCTTCTGCCTTGCAGGAAAGTTTGGACGCGGATATTCTTTGATGTACGGCGGCTGAATTATGAATGACCGTCCAGAGGGTTGTAATTTACACGCGTGGATTTTCCCTGTGATGAACGGCATTCTCTCTCGGTGTTGCAATGTGCGCAGCTGGCTATAAAAGTTTGCTCATCGTGTAATATCTATGGGCCGTCATAGCTCAGTCGGCAGAACATCGGCGCGTTGAGCCGAGGTCGTAGGTTCGAATCCCGCTGACGACCAATTTATTCTCTTTAAAAAATCATGTCATAGTGATTTTAGCAGTTCTCTATGGACGGCTGCCTTTATTGACACATTAGTAGTATACAAAGGGTAAAATGAGGTCTTTTGACTTCAGAAATTTGCATATGACCTCTGTGACGTCACGCGACAACCAATCAGAAGCGCGTATTGTGTCACATGGGGGTGTGGTGATGGGTGGGTGGTGGGTTAAGATGGGTGGTGGATGGGTGGGTGGTGGGTTTAAGATGGCGGCTGTGGTGGATGGGTGGGTGGTGGGTTTAAGATGGCGGCTGTGGTGGATGGGTGGGTGGTGGGTTTAAGATGGCGGCTGTGGTGGATGGGTGGGTGGTGGGTTTAAGATGGCGGCTGTGGTGGATGGGTGGGTGGTGGGTTTAAGATGGCGGCTGTGGTGGATGGGTGGGTGGTGGGTTTAAGATGGCGGCTGTGGTGGATGGGTGGGTGGTGGGTTTAAGATGGCGGCTGTGGTGGATGGGTGGGTGGTGGGTTTAAGATGGCGGCTGTGGTGGATGGGTGGGTGGTGGGTTTAAGATGGCGGCTGTGGTGGATGGGGGGGGGTGGTGGGTTTAAGATGGGGGCTGTGGTGGATGGGTGGGTGGTGGGTTTAAGATGGCGGCTGTGGTGGATGGGTGGGTGGTGGGTTTAAGATGGCGGCTTGTAGAAAAACGTATAAAAGGAGGCGATTTTTAGGGGAGGGGCAGTATTCATTGCACTACCTACCTGACTCACGTGACCAGCCTGCCTGCCTGCCTGCTTGCCTGCCTGCCTGCTTGCCTACCCGCTTGTATGATACGAAAGCATGAGACGTGGAGAAGATTTTCCCTGGGACCCAGCAGCACCTCCGGTTGAAGTCTTGCCTGAAGACGAGCGTGTCAGGGACATTTATCGACGTCACTGGGCTACCATACGCCATTGTTTTCACCGTGACCGTCGTCTATTGGACTTGTATAACTATCGACTGCAGGACCTCACGTATTTGTCTACCTATGCCGAGAACATTTTCACAGATCAGGTGACAGCGTTCAAGTTGAATATGACATTCGGGTACATTTTACGGCACAAGGAGACGGACCAGCTGCGGTATTATTATCCCAGCAATAATACCTATGTGTTTGATCAGCCGTTCACGGTGACGGATGCGATTTCTCTGGAGCCACTCATCGACCAATTGACTACGTTGGATCCATTGGAATGGGCCCGGTTGCAACGCCCCAATACCCAATGGCTTGTGGAAATGGTGACCAACGTCACATTTTTCGTCAGGAAAATGAGAGATCATCCTATCGGTGCTCCTGTACTACTACCCCCGTGGTTGCTTCATCGACACGGCCTGTATGCATTAACAGGAGGGCAATATGGGCCCTACAAAGACCGGAAATGTCTGTTTCGATGTTTGGCCGTGCATCTGGACGAGTGTAACCCCAAGCGTTGTGACAGAGTGGCCAATGACTATTGGCAACAGTATTTACAGCAGCAAGACTTGGATAAGCGGCACTTCCGTGGAGTTCCGTTGAAGAATTTGGATGACGTGGAAACACTGTTCAACATCAATATCTTTGTATACCGATTACGATGCGAGGAGGGGGATACATTTGTGGCTGAATTGGTTCGTCGTTCAACAGAACGGTATGCTGCTACGATGAAAGTCAATGTGTTCGACGACAATGGCGTGAGTCATTTTTCGCTGATCTACAATATGAGCCAGTACGCTCAGTCTTTCAGTTGTACCCAATGCCATCGGATGTTTCACCGTTCCACCCACTTACATCGCCACGAGAAAATCTGTGACAACAGTGTCAAGCGAGTATATCCGGGAGGTGTGTATCATAATGCACCTACTATTTTCCAGGAACTGGCCGATGAGGGTGTCATCATACCGGATGTGGATCGTTATTTTCCCTACCGGGCGTGTTACGATTTTGAGGCCCTGTTGGAGCCCATGGACATGTTTTCAGCGAAAACGCAGTGGACGCAGCGCCATATTCCTCTGAGTGTCAGTATTTCCAGCAACGTACCTGGCCATGACGCTGCACCGGTATGTTTCGTGTCCACGGGGGATTCCCATGAGTTGATCAGCCGCATGATGGAGTATTTAGAGGAAGTCGGTGCGGCTAGTACAGAACTATTGGTGTCCAAGTTCCAGCACGTACTGGACCAGCTGGACGATCGGATTCCTATACCGGGTGTAGCGTTTAGTGATGATGAAGAGTCCGAGTCCGAGTGGCAGCCCGAGTCGCAGCCCCTGCAGTCGCAGGATGTGCCTTTACCGAAACCGTATGCGGAGAAATTGAAAGTGCGCTTCCTACAATATCTAGGCCAGTTACCGGTGCTAGGTTTTAATTCGGGACGCTATGATTTGAACATGGTGAAGGAATTTCTTTACCCCTACTTGGCCCAGTCGAATACCCTCAAGTCCGTGATCAAGAAGATCAATAATCATATGGCCCTCACTACCACATCACTGCATTTCCTGGATGTACGGAATTACTCCTAATTGTAGCTATGATCAGTGGGTCAAGGCATATAACTGTGCACAAACCAAAGGGAGATTCCCTTACACGTATATATCAACGCTCGACCGTTTGCAGGAAACACAGTTGCCACCCCGGCACGCCTTCTTTGATGATTTGAAGCAAGTGGAATGTCCGGAAGACACGTACCGGGAACTACAGCAGGTATGGAACGATCAACATATGCACACCTTGTGAGATTTCCTGATATGGTATAATAACCTAGATGTGGTTCCTTTCCTGGAAGCGGCCGAGAAAATGGTGCAACTCTTTCGTCGCCAAATGCACGTCGACATCTTCAAGGAGTGCTGGAGTTTACCGGGTCTGGCGCTTCGCCATCTTTTTCAAGAGTGTGCTACGTACTTCTCGCTGATACAGCAAAAAGATGCAGACATGCATGATTGTCTAAAGCAGAACATTGTCGGCGGACCGAGTCTTATTTTTCACCGTTATCACGAGAAGGACGTCACTACTCTCCCCAGTGGAAAACCCTGTGCTAAGATCATCGGATTCGATGCGAATGCCTTGTACATGTGGTCGCTGGCCCAACCTATGCCCAGTGGCCATTATACACGTTGGTTGGCGGAAG
>JAVTVY010055318.1:0-28307 GCA_036873755.1 Hanleya hanleyi
TTTCGGTTCGGTGATTGAGTTTGGGGTACAGGGTCATGTACTGCATGACCTTGTGATGTATGTGGATTCATCAGTCGTGCTGTTGACAAATTGTGGTTATTCTTGCTGTGCCACTGGTATAGTTTTGCACGGTTGTCTTATCGAGACTTGTTCGTGGGAGTCTATAGCACTGTCAATTTCTGTTGACCATTTTTCACTGGTGTGGTCGACTTACAATGTATAGCAATAGTTTGGCTTTGCATTATCGGTCAAACTACATTGACTTTTCCGGTGGTCAGTTTTTGTGAATTTGATTGGGACATTCACTGAAAATCTATGGCCTAAGGCTAGAGTTCAATTTAGTAATTTTTGGAATTCGCCCAATTTCATTGTCAAGTTCATCTGGCTATTGCCTGGTAGCTATTGCGCGAGGGGTTAGCGGGTGCTTACAGTGAATGTGGGGATTTTCTCTCATTTGATTGAAATTCTTGCTAGCCATGGCATAGAACATTCAAATTAATATTTCAATAGATTTGCTAATATATTGGTACCCAGTTTTTTTTTGGACTTGGTCAAAATTTATCCTCATAGATTGGCTACTAACTTCGTGGCGTTTCGTGAGGTGTTACTTGTAGCTGAATGCTACCTGTGATTTTACATAGTGAATACATAAACTGCTGGTGTTCATTCTGATTTGGCGAGTACAAATTGAATTGACCTCATATTCTGTGGTGGTCAATATACACAGTAAACCTTGATGGTGTACTCAATGGTGACTTACACTGTAAAAAGGGTGAGTGGTCAGTGTTGCTGAAATACACTCAGTATTTTGGGAATAATTTATTTTGAGTTTAAATAAACGGTCAATATTTTGGTGGTGGGATGTTAACAAACTTGTACCATATTTAATCAGATTTTGATCTGGTGAATGTGGTTGATTGTTTGGTGTTCAATACAACACAAACTCTGATTGTATTTTGAGATTTGAGTGTTGACATATCAACACTGCACTCAATTTGATTGTGGTCTGGTGGTGTTAAGTGACACCATCTGATTTTGATTGAGAGTTTAGTGTTTACTCAAACACTCGTCCTTGGGTTTACTTTGAAAAAAAAAAAAAAAAATTAAAATTTTCTTTTGAGTGTTGACATATCGGCGCTACACTCAATTACTTAGTGGTCTGGTGGTGTTAAATGGCACCATCTGATTTTGGTTGAGTGATTAGTGTTTATTAACACACACTCTTACATTTAGTTAAAAAAAACAAAAAAACAAAACAATTGGTGTTGGCATCAACACTGCCCCCAATTTTGGAAAAGCATTTATTAAATACGCAACCATAATTTAGTTGGTGATTTGGAAATGCCAACAAGGTGAATTTTGATTTTTTGGGGGGGAAATATACTTTGATTGTTGATAACTCCGTCTCATTTGGTATTGATTGGCACCATTTGATGATTGTTCAATAATCAACACCCGTACTATTGAGCTATTACGCATTAACTGGGCTGCTAGCGACTGCAGTTATTTTGTATATTATTTGACCTAGTTTTTGGCCTCCATCAAAATTCACTGTAGTTCACTTAACTATTACCTTGTAGCTATTGCGTAAGGGATTAGCTGGTGTTTACTGTGAATGAGGGTGGGGTGTATTCTGGAATATTTGGCATAGAATTTTTGATTTATTATCATAAATTTTCTGTAAGTCCATTTTGGACTTTGCCAAAATTCATCATAAGGCTTTCGCTATAGCTGGATGGCTTTTGTTTGATATATTAGCTAGTCTTGTGCATTTAACTTGATATATAAGCCCCATGCGATCATCTTTGGTGAGTATTTCAGCAGTTCACCGGATCAGATTTTGTTTTGGTAAGTTGCGTGGTAAGTGGGTTGTTTGGATCAGTGAGTGTAATTCACTGCTCCTTTTCACGTGCTGCTGCTTTTTTTTTTTTTTTTTTTTTGACGCCGCGTGTGATTCATATTCATTTTCGAATATGTCGGATTACATAATTGACGTGTCCACCGCTACGGCTGATGAGATACAGACAATAGAGGGTATTGGTAAAGTAAAGGCTGAAGCAATTGTCAAATGTCGGTCTGGTGGTCAGCCTATTAGCTTTAGAGATTTCATGCGCGCAACGCGTTTCTCTGCTAGCCATATTACGGGCTTCAGTTATTTCAGGGGTAAATACAGAGGGTCCAGATTATGTCTCTGCCCTGATGGATACTCAGGAGCAGCGAAATAATTTGGCAGTTGAACTTCAAATTCGTGAAATTAGATCTGAAATGGACACTTTAGTTAGGAATGTTAGAGAGCAGTTGAACTCGCTAAATACAAGAGTGGAACAAAATTTGGATCACTATGGAAATCGTGTTGGTCAGGTTGAGGAAGCAGTAGACGTGATTAAGGAGGAAATAGGTACACATGGGGTTCAGTTAACTGAGCATGGTACCCAATTGACTGGATTGACATCTCAAGTGGGCGAGATGCATACTCAATTGAGGGGGATGGATGATAAATTAGGGGCAGGGTTTACCAACATGGGGGACCAGGTTGGAATGCTGGTGACCATGATGCGTGGCCAGACGCCTACTCCAATGGTTAGAGGGGTGGGGGCTGATGCTAGTTCAGTGCAGACTGGTGATGGTGCTGTTAGGCTGTCAATGGGCAACGTTGAGCAGGAAAATTTGTCTGTGGTCAATGTTGTGCAAACGCCGGGGTTGGGGGGTGGGGAATGTAATTCTGGTGAGGGTATCCAGCATGCACATTATATGGATGCAGGAGTGGTGAATGCTTGTGAGGGGTCAGGGCATCATCAGTGGGTGGAGCACCCTTCTGTGCCCATCTCTGACCCTTTCGTCCCTTCACATAGTAAGGTTGGGGAGGAGCACAAAGGTAGCCATTCCTCTCCATCCATTGATCATTCTGACATTGCTCCTGGTCAGGAGGACAGGGGAGATAAGTTAATAGAGTCAAATGTTTCGCAGCTTATTCGGCAACATAAAGCGAGATCGCGTCGACTTCTCCGTGGTCCTCCAACAGTACGCTGGCGTAGCCGTAGCCCTTTAACATCACGTGGCCGTAGCCCCTCGGCATCACCTTTTACACGTAGTAGCAGCCGTCCACTTCCGAAAACATTAGTTTTTTCCGGCGATGCCAAAGGTTGGTCGCCGTTTAAAATTAAATCTCTAAAGCGTTTGACTGAGTGCATGCATGGCAAGGCCATCGAGTATTACTCTTTCTTACCGAAAGCAGTTTGTAATTCTTTCGATGAGCTGTTTGAAGCCTTAGACAAACGGTATGGCGATCTCGAGCCTCCTCAGGCAATCCGACATCGGTTGCAGGTGGAGGAGCGAGGGGCCGATGACACTTTGGCTGATTTTGCTGATAGGT
This sequence comes from Hanleya hanleyi, assembly GCA_036873755.1. Taxonomy (NCBI): domain Eukaryota; kingdom Metazoa; phylum Mollusca; class Polyplacophora; order Lepidopleurida; family Hanleyidae; genus Hanleya; species Hanleya hanleyi. The sequence continues at coordinate 3,374 of JAVTVY010055318.1, forward strand.
GTCTTCATTTAGCTGTGAAGGGTTATCCGGCGGCTCCACGTGAGTTAGTCGAATCGATAGCTGTGGAGCAATTTTTCAAAGGTTGTCATGAACTACAGGCTGTAGTTTTGTTTGCTATGGAGAAAGACCCCAAATCTATTCAGGAGGCGTTGACATGTGTGAACGCCTCACTGTATAATCATCAAGCTTTGAATGTAGCAGGGGTCCGTCTAGTTTCCACGAAACTCGAGTCTGTGGGAGGGGATTTTTTACGGGAGGGTCGGGGTGAGTCTCCATTGAGACTTGTTAATTCTCCCGAGCTACCGGTAGCCAGTGAAGCCCCTATTAACAGAGTTACCTGTTACTCGTGTGGGAAAAATGGGCATAAGAGTTTCCGATGTCCCCAAGTACAATGCCATCTTTGTCACCAATTAGGACACATAAGTCGAAGTTGCCCCGTTCGCACTAATCTTGATGGGTTGGTTGCCACGGGAGGACCTTCCTTGTCAGAATGTGCCAGGTCGACTGCTGCCGTTCAAGGCGTTACCGTGTCTGGGGCTCGGAAGGGGGCAATGGTAGTTCCGGTCAGGGTCGGGTCCGTTCCAGTGAGTGCGATAGTGGATACTGCTTCTCAGGTAACAGTGATGAGTCCGGAATTATTTGGAAAGTTAGGGCTTACGGGACTGTCATCCACTCCCATTAAGCTAACTGGTGCATTTCAGGGTACGGCCAGTATGGGAATGTTGGTTCGACAGGTTCCCCTTTCCATTGCAGGGTTTAACTGTTTTGGAGACATGATTGTAGCCCCGGTGGTTCAGGATTTGTTACTGGGCTCGGATTTTCTGTCTGCTTACGGCTGTGTCGTTGACTTTAGGAAGAAGGCCCTAGTTATTGGGAACATGGGGGTTCCTGCAGTAAAATGTTAATGGATGATGACCGGTTTGGACAGTGCTTCAGTTTAGTTCTCTTTTAGCATTGGTAATGTTAGGGGGAAATGCAGATTGACAGCGGGCATTGGCATGTGGTGCCATGTAGCACACTGGTTTGAGTTGATTTTGATGTTGATGTCTTTGTATTTTGATGTAGGTGATGTGGCATTTTGGTTTGATGTTGTATCGGTTGTTCTTTTTGGGGGGAAAGATAAAAAAAATGATAAAATGTCTGACAAGAAATCTGTGATATGTGTGGATGTTGAATAGTGATGTGGGGTGTTGGATAATGGTGTGTTGGTTGATTTGTGATGTGTGGACCTATATTTTAGAATGATCATTTTTGGTAGATTGAGTGTTCAGTAGAGTGTGGTGTGTGTACCTATTTTAGAACAGTTGGTGTGTTGGGAGAACATGTGATGTGTGTTGGAAAAATGTGCAGTGTGTGTTGCGTGGTTGTGTGATGGAGATATGTTCAACTTTTTAGGGGGTTAGGAGAAAGGCTCGAGTGAAAGTGGAGTGAATGGGGTTGTGGAATGGTGGTTTGGGTTAAATTTTATCTGTGGGTTCAACCCTCACGGTTGGCACATCATAAGGCAATGGTTAAATGGTGTTAAATGTAAGTTACTTGGATGCTATATGAGTTTTTGCCGAGGAGAGTGCGAATTGTGAGGGATGATTTAACAAGGGGAGAGAATGACGGGGCAATCCATGTTGGAGACGCAGGGTCAGGGAGTTTGTGGCCACAACTCTGCTTGTGTCTTCTCTATGGAAGCCCCAGTGAGTTATGCACCGGTGTATGTCATCCCGGTTTAATTTATTGAATCAGGGTCTGAAATAAAAGTCGGACATCGGACAAGCCTTGACCTTGTTTGGTTGAATACTCGCTGTGAAGCATTATGTCTGAACAAATTCGGGGATCATTTTGGATATGTTTATTCAGACCCTGGCTAATTAATCATTGGCAATGCGGTAACATTAGCAACGCAGTGCACTTCTGTTCAATGGATTCCGATATTCCTTCTGGTCCTGCAGCTTCATCCACATGTTGAGTTGACGGGTTAGCGACACCTTGTGCACGGATGTGTCACATGCGTTGATTCTTCATGTGTGTGTCTCTGTTGATGCATACAGAGGATATACTGGTTTCCTGAAGCCTTGAGCTATATGAGTAGTCCCACAATGTATGGAGGACTGACAGGCAGTTACTGTTTTAGTCAGACTATGTTCGCTAGCCAGTCAATCCACTATTGAGAGACTGAGTGTCTTGCAGTTATTGCCTAAGTCAGACTCTTCTTGATGGGATATCTGATATAGCCAGTCCCTCTAGTTAGGGGAGTCTGGCAGTTATTTCTTGGTCAGCCTGATTATAGCCAGTCTTTCAATTTATCAGGGACTAATAGGTTTTCAAACTGAGCAAGCTCTCAACGAGTGCTGACAGTCTAAAAGTTATTGTCGCTATTGTCGTTAGTCAAAACTTGATAGACTGTCTGATATAGTCAGTCCCTCAATGTAGGAGGGTCTGGCAATTACTTCATTAGTCAGTCTGTTTCTTGACAGGCTGTATAGTGTAGCCAGTCTCTCAGTTTAAGAGGGGCTGACAGATTATAAAATGTCAGGTGCATTTTGTCAAACATATTTTTGGACTGTCTGATATAGTCAGTCCCTCAATATAGGAGAGTCTGGCAAGTATTCCCTTAGTCAGTCTGTTTCTTGACAGGCTGTATAGTGTAGCCAGCCTCTCAATTTAAGAGGGGCTGACAGATTATAAAATTGAGTGAGCCCTTAATTTATGAGGGGAAGGGGAGGTTGGGGGGAAAGGTAGATTCCAGAGTGAGTCGGACTGGTACCAAAAGTGGGCCAGTTCGCTCCAGCTCCTTTGGGTCTCCTTTGGGAAATTAGAGGTCTGCTGAAAAATCGACCTGAGGGTTGGGGTTACAGATCAGCTACCATGATCTGGGGTTGGGTATTTTATTGTCGGACTAATTTTATGTAGATTGTTCCTATGGTATGTCCGGTTTTTAGCCCAGTTCAAAGTAGAGAAAGCTTTAGGTACAGTTCCGTACTTTTATGGTATGTTTTTTTATCATTGGGAATACTTTGCGGGAGTTTTAGACTCTGTCAGTCGCTGGTATGCCCTTCCCCAAAAAAGAAAAGGGGGAAGGGTGTAGTGAGAATAGGTTTTCTCACTGTCTTATCAGTTTAGATAAATAGACTGTTGACGAATAGTGTCAGATTATTGCAGGGAAGTGCTTTATTATAGAGTTATCTCCCCTGGTAGAGGGCGCTGATGGCGCTGATTGCCCTCTAGCCAATGAGAGTAACTCGCGGGCTTTGTCAAGAAGGCAGAGGAGAAACTGACCTGGACTGCAACAGACGTGACAGACGACTTCTCTCAGGGTTTTAACCGGCAGGTAAGCCTGTCTCCTATACTGGCTGATATCCATGTAGCTGTACTTACTACATTAATATCAATGTTATATGTATGATATACAAGTCGGTGCGTGTTTGGGTATTTCCTCATGGACATTTGTGGTGGCACCATAACCTATATGTGCTGTGCGATTTAATTAATGAGAGTCTATGATCAGGGCGATCCCAGTATCGAGCTTTTCGTCACCAGTATCTCTACGCAATTTCAAAGGGGTAAAAAGTGGCTACCATTTCAAAGCACATAAAATGGCTTTGGGAAATCCCCGTATGACATCGATCGTGCTGCCATCTATACACTCTGTATGCAAGGAAGACAACTCTGACGAAGAATCCCACCTGGCGCTTGTCGGACTCGAACTCGGACATTGAAGGATGTTTACGGGAACTTGGACGATTCCCACTTATAATAGATATCCATGCAAGCATATTGAACTACATGCTGCATCTTGAAAACAATACCGACCGGCCTATTCTTCAAGATACAGTCCTCTGTAGCAAAGCACTAGAAAACGATGGAATTGGATGGCATAGCTATTCATCATTAATGACGCAGAAAAATAATATCAGTGCTGAGGACTTGCCACTGCAGCCCACTAAAAACGCATATCCCCAAAAGTAAAAGACAAATTGAAAACTATATACATACAATTCTATCAAGACAAACTACGCGAGTCCGAAAAATTACTTCACTACAAACATATAGAACAAACATATTCTATATCTCCTTATTTAAACTATATAAAAAATCGAAACTATAGGCAATCACTAACTAAACTTAGGATCTGCGCACATCGGCTCGAGGTAGAAACCAGTAGATATAGGAAAATAGACCGGAACAAACGATTTTGTGTATGTATTCATGTATAGAAATAAAGACTGAATTTTCCGGTATATCGAACTCACTTGACCCTTACTCAATTAAGATTGACTCATTTCTGGCATGTTGCAACGTACGGGCCGTAGTAATAAAAACAGAATTACCAATAGCATGAATATCTGATTTAAATTTATTATCATCGAACTGTACAAAATCAGGCACAAACATATTTGTGCCCCCCGCCCCCACTGGTCGCCCCCCAATACAATTTGGGAGGATTTCTACTGAAAAATACGTCTGACCCAGGCTCTTTACACAAATGTAGCTACTTTATTTTTCACACTGATACCGTAGACATCATAGAAATGAACTAGCTCCAGTGGGGCCTTCTTCTACACTATGTGAGAACCTCACCAGTAAAGAAGAAGGCCCCACCGAAGCTAAGAAATGAACGGTTCCGACGGTCGGTTCTGGCCAAATTTACATAGCTTCGTTCGTTCTAGTCCGACACGCAACACCTACAAGATATTTTATAATACTGAGTTCTATTGAATGTAGGGTCTGCCAGTTCAACCAGCAAAATCTTCTACCTGCTGGACCGTCCCCGAGCGTGGAGAATGTAGCGGTAGTGAATGAAGTGGCTGAAGAATTTATATATGGTGACAAATTTGTCTTCTCGGTTCAGGAAGGCTGTGAGAATACCCGAATAAACTGCCACGGGAAGTTTAGAACGGATTTCAAGTCCGAGATTTAACTTAAAAGGTGCCTGGGTTTCATTATTTTGAGTGAAGAAAATAAAGTCGATTTTGCAGGGCAGGGTAGACCCTACATTCAATAGAAATCAGTATTATAAAATATCTTGTAGGGGCTGCATGTCGGACTACGCTCGTTCCTACTAGTGGGAACGAACGAAGCCATGTAAACTTGGCTATGTCTGGTTCAGAATTTAACAGGAAAAAAAATATTTTCTTAACCCTATCTGGTCTGCGCTTTTTGGGACCCAAATTATCCAATATGATAAACTATAAAGTCACGGAGTGTCAGCTTTCAATTTTTTGTCGTTCCGGAGATAGCACATAAAGTTTGCTAGGGGGTTAAATCCTCGAAGAAAGGTCATACAAGCAAAAAAGTGGTAAGGGCTCACCAATCGATGCGAAATCACAATATGTACAAATACGTTCGTCTCTTGGGACGTCCGTATACCAAAACCTGTCTTTTGCGACCTCTCATCCTCCCCACAGCGCATGCTCCATTTCGCAGGCTCATTTATTTTTGTTATTCGACCCCCAGCGAGGTGGTTGGCGTCCTCTTACGACTTAATAGTTATACGCGCCTCTACACATTGTCACGTGTGAAAAAGAGTAAATCTGTTAAACGTAAAATTGGTAAACCATGGTTTAACAAACAGTGTGCTGCCAAGAAACGGGAGTACAGAAAAATGAAAAATAAGTGTAAACATTCCACCAATGTTGGTGATAAGACCAAGCTGCGAGCTATTAAAACTGAATATAAGAAAACCCTAAACAAAGCTATATTTGATTACAAAAAGAGTTTGAAGATGAAGTTGAGATCAGTAAGAACAGCTGACCCTAAAGAATACTGGAAGATCATCTCTCAAGGTTCTAAGAAAAAATCATGCCCCTTATCCCTCGATAGCCTCCATGACTACTTTAGCAATTTGATTAACCCAGAGGACGTACCATCGCCCAATATTAACATAAATATTCATGATGATAGTATTCTTAATTTTCCAATTACCGAAGGTGAGGTGAGGGTTGCAATTAGTAAGTTGAAGAATGGAAAATCTGCTGGAATAGATCAAATATTTAATGAATATATCAAAGTTTCATCTGATTGTATGATCAAAGTACTTACAAAATTATTCAATGTTGTATTGGATACGGGAGATATTCCAGAGTCCTGGGTTACAGGATTAATTTTACCTATTTATAAGAATAAGGGAGAGCCTTCAGACCCAAGTAACTATAGGGGAATCAGTCTTCTTAGCTGTCTTGGAAAGTTGTTCACTAGTATCTTAAACATTCGACTGAATGCATATGCAGAATCGGTTGGTCTTCTTTCTGAAAATCAGGCAGGTTTCCGAAAAGAGCATAGCACTGTTGACCATGTATTTCTATTGAAATCATTGGTGGATATGTGTTTCGATCAGAAAAAGAAACTTTATTGTGCCTTTTTAGACTTCGAGAAAGCATTTGATTCTGTTTGGCGTGCAGGCCTGTGGGGGAAATTAATCGAAAATGGTCTTGATGGAAAAATAGTAAGAGTCATTGTAAATATGTATCAGGGTATTAAGTCCTGTGTCATCAAGGATGATGAGCGATCTGTTTTCTTCTCATACACACGTGGAATTCGACAAGGAGAAAATCTTTCCCCCTTCCTTTTTGCTCTGTATCTGAATGATCTAGAAGAATTTTTAGTGAACTCTGGTGCAAAATTTGTCGAGGTATTCAATGATCCTGTACTTCAAGGAGAGTTGAATTCTTACTTAAAACTGCTAATATTGTTGTATGCGGATGATACTGTTTTAATGGCTTCTTCAGCTGAAGATCTGCAAAAGGCTTTGGATGGCTTCGCAGAGTATTGCTTAGTATGGAAGCTGAATGTCAACTGTAGCAAGTCGAAAATACTTATATTTAGTAAAAGACGAGTTGACCCAACAAAATTTCAGTTCCGGATAAATGGTGTTGTTCTTGAAATGGTCGACAACTACAAATACCTTGGGGTGCTGTTCTTCTACAATGGAAATTTTTTTCGGTGTAGGCGCTATTTATATGATCAAGCTAGAAAAGCCATGTTTGGTGTTATTAAAAAAAGTAGACTCTTATATCTCCCATTTGATGTGCAGTTAGATTTGTTCGACAAAATGGTTATTCCAGGGTTATTATTTGGATGCGAGGTATGGGGATTTGAAAATCTAGATATAGTAGAAAGACTCCAACTTCAGTATTGTAAATTCATCTTAAGACTTAACAAAAGTACAGCTAGTGCATTAGTCTATGGTGAAACTGGTCGTTACCCTTTATCTATCAAAATAAAACTGCGTATGGTTAAATTTTGGGGAAAGTTATTAATGTGTTCCTCTGACAAATACTCGAGCCTTGTGTATAAATTTCTTTTTCGTCTTCATAGATCAGGGAGTTTTGCTTCAAAATGGATTTCCCATGTCGAAAATATATTTACTGCATGTGGTTTAAATTATATATGGGATAATCAAACGTTTTTAAGTATTGATTGGTTGAACACTGTTGTCAGGTTGAAATTAGAAGACCAGTATTTACAGAATTGGCGTGCAGCTATGGAAGATGGTAGTCAATTCATTTTTTTCAATTCAAGCAGTCAATTGATCTAGAAAAATATCTTGTGTGTTTGTCGACCAACAAAGCGTTGTCATTGTGTAAGTTCAGATGTAATAATCACAAACTGCCGGTTGTAAGAGGCAGGTATACAGATGTCCCGAGAGAGGAACGTATTTGTACATATTGTGATTTAACATCCATTGGTGATGAGTACCACTTTTTACTTGTGTGTCCTTTCTTCCAAGATTTAAGAAAAGATTTTATTCCTGCTAAATTTTGGACCAGACCATCAGTAAACAAGTTTATTTCCATGATGGCTAACCGAACTGCCAGTGTACAGAATAAAATAGCTACATTTGTACAAAGAGGGATCAAACGTATTGTTTAGTAGAAATCCCTCCCATATTGATTACTATATTATTATAGTTCCATTTTACTGTATTGCATATCATTATAATCTGATCTGTTGTACTCTTATCTGCTGTTTTCTCCAACATGTTTTGATTCTGAGAAAGTCGCCATTTGATTATGATTGTATTGTATTAGATTCTCATACCATTATATGCTTGGTTCTGAGAATAAACTTCAATTCAATTCAATTCAATTCAATTCAATTCACGCGCGCCTACACACATTGTTACTCGCGTGTAACGGCACTGCAAAGAGAAGTAAAAATTTCAGAGGCCAAACACTTCATGACTTAGTCGCTTTTTGCTAAAATAATCTGGTAATTGTAATTTCTCAATTGAACAGCTGAACGAACACCTTGGCAACTAGCCCCAACTGGGACCTAATGATGAATGACAGTATCATTAGGTCCCAGTTGGGGCTACTTGGCAACATTCTTTTCGGAGGGTACCGGTAAGCCTATGTCACATAATTTTTCGCTGTTGTCCCCGACTGGGTGGATTAAAATCGGATAGTGCCATTGTGAATTTGTGGTCCAATTATCATCAGTTTTGGGCGTCATTGCTCATGCGTAACTGACTTGATGACATAGAAAAAAAAAAAAAAAAAAAATTTTATTTTATTTGAGATTATGTTCTCATCATGCTACTTTTTCTAAGAGCAACAACAACAACAACAACAAAGAGCATGTGAATTATCTGTACTTTTGACACTCCTATGGTATCCTAAAACTACTGCCGGTATATTACAATTTATGTGGACATTTTTGGTGATTCGAATGAGTCTTGAGTCATTGTCTCTATTATACAATCTCGTACATTGCAACCCCCCTCCCCCAACGCTTGTTTTAAAATAGCGTGTTGGTATCCCATGCTTGGGGTTTTTGCTTTGACTACCGATGTCAATTTCAGCCTGACATCAAAGTAGTTTGGCCAGAGATGAAAATCAAACTAGTCACATTCCATACCTTGGAGCTGATTGGCTTAATCAGCCAACCTAGCGTGTAGCGGTTCACTGATTGGTTCGATTTACAGGAAACCTGTTGATCTATTTATCTACAGACATGACAGAACTGTTATGGGTTACTAACCAAGCCAGTGTATCGATCCTAGCAGATCGATTGATACACTGGTTCACGAGGATATAGGTTAGGCATGATTCGCACCCATTAAACCCCACCCAAACTCTCACATAGCAAAATATTGATGTGTGACTATACCCACCTAAAGCCTTAACTGATCAGACTTGCTCCAGTATGGGACTGAAAATTTGTGAATCCTGAGGTAATCACCCACACAGGCATGACAGGGTGGGCATTTCATGCTGCATATAAACTTGAATAGACACAGAACTATCAAGTTCTGATGTTCAAATTCAGTGAGAGACCGACTCCTGTTATCATGGTTATATGACAACTCTGTTTACTTCGTGTTAAATATCTGGATGTATATAATATATTTGATTCCATGAGATGACCATTCAACCCATGTTATATTTCTGGATGTCACAGCAGATTTCTGGTAACTCACAGTTAAGTTTCATGAGACTTGGCAGGTCTGTAGACATGAATCATGGTTAACCATAAAAATGTCTTTTCTTTTCAGATTGGTTTTGTTTCTCTTGTACATGTAGTCTAACAGGTAGAATCAACCATATGGACATCCATGATGCTGTATTAGGAAAATGGAACTGACATTTCTGGGGACAGCATCTGCATATCCATCCCCGTCAAGAGGTGTGTCCTGTATCGCCCTCAAACATGGTTTGTATATAAGCTTACTGTCCTACATGTCCTAGTAACTGTGAGTACATTGACGAAGATAGAGATTAATAACCATATGAAAGTTTACATCTCAGCCATCAGCCATACATGTATGTGTTTATCATGCACACAATTACTGATGATGATACATGTAATACAGTATGGGGTGGGGGGGGGGGGGCAACTTCAACATGTTATTTAAAGCATTTGTTGTTGTAATACAAGGGATATAGCCGAATACTGTGTTTATATGGGCATCACCAGGATTATTTCGGGGGTGGGGGGGGGGGGGGTTGTTGTTTCCTATTCTTATTTATTAGAGCCCAGTACTGTGCTATCCAATGCAGGAAAATAACATACAGTTTGTGTGCTGAGAAGGGATCATTCTCACCTAGTGATGCCTTTGGTTGATGTTTTAATTATAGAGGATGTGGCCTGATCATGTATTGTTGTTTTAATAATATAGAGGATGTGGCCTGATCATGTATTGTTTTGATAATGAAGAGGATGTGACCTGATCATGTGTTGATGTTTTAATAATACAGAGGATGTGGCCTGATCATGTGTTGATGTTTTAATAATACAGAGGAGTGGCCTGATCATGTGTTGATGTTTGAATAATACAGAGGAGTGGCCTGATCATGATCATGCGTTATTGTTTTAATAATACAGATGATGTGGCCTGATCATGTGTTGTTTTAATCATACAGAGGATGTGGCCTCATCATGTGTTGATGTTTGAATAATACAGAGGAGTGGCCTGATCATGTGTTGATGTTTTAATAATACAGAGGAGTGGCCTGATCATGTGTTGATGTTTGAATAATACAGAGGAGTGGCCTGATCATGCGTTGATGTTTTAATAATACAGAGGAGTGGTCTGATCATGTGTTAATGTTTTAATAATACAGATGATATGGCCTGATCATGTGTTGTTTTAATCATACAGAGGATGGGTCTTGCTGGCTGTTTGACTGTGGTGAAGGCTCACAGATTCAACTTATGAAGAGTCATTTGAAACCAGGAAAAATCAACAAAATCTTCATCAGTCATTTACATGGGGATCATGTAAGATGTTTGCTTGTTTCTTTTTCCTAGTACGATCAATGCCAGAAACGGGCTTTCTCCATATATGCAGATCTCGCTCCCTTTGATGTCTGAGAGGGAACGACATGAGAGTCTCTTAATTCAAGACAAACACGGATACCCACACAAGATTTCACAGCTCTAGGATGAAATATGCAACACATTGCCTGGTTCTTAATTAGCTCAAATATGGGCATATAGAGAAAGGTCATGAGATGATAGGCCCGCTGTCTGCCATGGTACAGCCTTGTGAGATGAACATTCACTAGAGATGATACAAACTGATATTCTTTAAGAACCTGTATATAGTGAACCTCTCAAAGACTAAAGTTAGGTATTAATGCTTCATATATTGTGGCTGAACATAAAAATAACTGCTAGATTTGAACACGGATCTAGAGTAGACTAGTCCCAGATTTGAACAAGTTCATAGCCAGGGAATTTGTAAACAACTAACATACCGGTAAGCTTAAATTTGATGCTTAATAGTTTGTATATGTTCCGATGAAGTACCCTCGTGCTGATGAAAGGTGATATACATTTTTTGGTAATTGCAGACAATTTTCCATCCCTCCATCTCAATTAGCTTCCTGCTCTTCAATATAAATAATAATTATTGTATTTCAGATGTTTGGTCTTCCCGGATTGATGTGCACTGTGAGTCAAAGTAGTCAGAAAACAGATCCTGTTGAGCTGTATGGTCCCGAGGGCTTGAAGAGATTTGTACGATGTAGTCTGGAATTATCACGGGCAGAGCTGATGTACGACTATGTGGTACATGAACTAGAGGTGGTCAAAGAGCAGTTACCCCCAGAGTGGGAAGTGAGTACACACCCAATTGTGTTCTTTTCCAGATTATTTTATTTTGTTTTTGCGTACTAAATTTCTGTGAAACATTTTAGAAACGGAATGATTATCAAAAGAAATGGAACAGACCAAGGTAAAAAAACTAAATGGAATGGCAGGTTAAAGAAAATCAATGACTGTTTGAAGACTGTTGATCATTGAATGAAGACCGGGTCAACATGAACAGTAATATTTTCATTTTGCTTCAGTCAGTTTGATTTCAAGCTTTGATCAATAAGTGTTAGTTTGACATCCTAGATGTGACTTTGTGTAATGTTTCATTTGCTGTCTAAGAATATCATCACAGCATCTAATGTAATGTCATGGACACCTGCATAATGTATATGTCAGTGAGTCCGCACCAGTACAGGTAATTTATTCCTAATCTGCTGACATTCTCATATCTCAGAATGTTTCTGATGTATTCTGTAGCTCAACTGTTGTGAAGTGATTCAAGAAAATAATTTGATATTGTTAATATAACACAAATGTTACATACATGTATTGTGCAGGTGCCTCGTGTGTGTTTGGAAATGGGGGGCTGAACTCTATATATCGCCCATGTTAAATGCTAGATTGGTGCCACCTTAAATAGGACATATAACATTGCGGTCTCAAAAAGTGGAGAGGCTGAAGCTCACCCAGACCCATTTGCTCCGCGGTTCCTGTTGTGAGCAACTGTCAGTTTAAATCGAGGCACCATTTTAATCCCCGCTAGACCCCAGTCCGGAGATATAGAATCGCTCATTCGCTGTGTAGAATGTGTGTCACATTTCCTGATACCACGATAACTTGAAAAATATTGATTCGATTTTCTCCAAATTTTTTAGCAAATAGCTCTGGGCCTATTGATTTCGAGGTCATTGTATCAAAGTTCAAGGTCACAGTTTCTTTATTTAATTTTACCTATTTTAATGTATTGTGAGCTTTGTCTACTAAAATCAAATCTTTAGAGTTGTCTCCCCACGATAATCTGTTTTGAGAATGCTAGAGTTGTCTCCCCTAATTCTTTAAAGTGAAGCAACTGCAGTCTTTGAAGTCCAATGGAACAAAAAACATTCTTTTAATAATGTAGCTCTCTTTAGGTGAAGGAGGGAGCACAATTAGCAAACTATGACATTTAAGGAAGCTAATCCTCCTATTTGGACATTTTATGTCTATTTGAATGACACTCACAGATCAAAGCATTATGCCTGAATCCAAAATGACAGTGTATACATCACACCCTTCAAATTGTTCTTCTCATATTGAGCTTTTTAATTTTCTCCTTTAATGAATTTACTTGGGGTTAAATAATATTATCTTGTTTTGTCTCCTCTGACATCTCAGCAAATCCGGCGGGGAAAAGTCAGTTCACATCTCTTGTATTTATAACATTTGGTGATATATGTTAACATCAATTTCTCCAGAATTGGAAGGTGGATCCATCTGCCCGAGGTAAACATCATCCTAATGAGAAACCTGGTTTACTCATCACACAGGACATGTCAGGGGTCTGGAACATGTGAGTATACTAGGGAAGATGTCTGAAATCTAAACATTACAGACTGTCACTGAAGCTGAGGAAACAACTCAGAAATAAATTTGTTAAAGACTGATCATATAATAATGAATTGATGACAGGTGAGGAACATCTCTCTTAAAAATAAAAGCTTTCATTCATCAGTATTTGTTATTTTACTATTTTATAACACCATTATGTAAACAACAATCAATTGTTCTAATAAATTGATCACCCCAAAAAATCATGAGGAACTAGAGGATTATCTGCATGATTTTATACCATTTGTCAACTTCTTGTTTTACTAAAGGATATGTGACGACAATATGGGAATTAACTCCCTTGTGTGTGATGGTAATCAAGCTGATTTCTTTTTTCAATCCAAAACCTGCCAAATCAGATTTTTCTAGAAGTTTACATACTGAAACATCAGCCTCGAAAAAATTGCGATGCTCCGTTGTATAACAAGCGTTCTGAGAACCCCAACATCTCACCTTTCGGGGTCATCCGCCAAAGGTGCAGCAGTATTGAAAGCATACATGTAGAGCAAACAATAAGGTGTGGAATAGGTGATGTGGTACAGACAATAATGTCTGGAATAGATTATCTGGTACAGACAATAACATCTGTCCCATGTGGGATTACTGGCAAAAGTTAATCCCATGTAGGATGGATAGGTCAGTGCCATTGGATTACTGGTACATAGGGCAGTCCAGCGTGAGATTACTGCTGGATAGTTCAGTCCCATGTGAGATTACTGCTGGATAGGCCAGTCCTGTGTAGGATTACTGCTGGGTGGACCAGTCCCATGTTATTACTGATGGATAGTCCCAAGTGGGATTACTGCTGGATAGGCCAGTCCTGTCTGGGATTACTGCTGGATAGGTGAGTCTCGTATGCGATTAATGCTGGATAGGACAGTCCCGTGTGGGATTACTGCTGGATAGTTCAGTCCCATGTGAGATTACTGCTGGATAGGCCAGTCCTGTGTAGGATTACTGCTGGGTGGACCAGTCCCATGTTATTACTGATGGATAGTCCCCTGTGGGATTACTGCTGGATAGTTCAGTCCCAAGTGGGATTACTGCTGGATAGGCCAGTCCTGTCTGGGATTACTGCTGGATAGGTGAGTCTCGTATGCGATTAATGCTGGATAGGACAGTCCCGTGTGGGATTACTGCTGCATAGGTAGTCCCGTGTGGGATTACTGCTGCATACGGCAATCCTGTGTGGGATTATGGCTGAGGAGGCCAGTCCCGTGTGGGATTACTGCTGGATAGGCTAAACCTGTGTGGGATTACAGCGGAATAGGTCAGTCCCATGTAAAATTATGGCTGGATAGGTCAGTGCCATGTGGGATTACTGCTGCAAATTGCAATCCAGTGTCATATTACATCTGGATAGGTCAGTCCCATGAGAGATTACTGCTGCATAAGCCAGTCCCGTGTGGAATTACTGCTGGATAGGCCAGTCCCATGTGGGATTACTGCAGGATAGTTTAGTCCGGTCTGGGATTACTGCTGGATAGGTCAGTCCCGTGTGGCATTACTGCTGGATAGGCCCGTGCCATTGGGATTACTGTTGGATAGGTCAGTCCTGTGTGAGATTACTGATAAATAGGCCAGTCCCAAATGGGATTACTGCTGGATAGACCAGTTCGGTCTGGGATTACAGCTGGATAGGCCAATGCGATTTGGGATTACTGCTGGATAGGTCAGTCCCGTGTGGGATTACTGCGGGAGAGCTGTGACCTAGGAAAACATGAAACATACCCACCAAGTTTTATAATCATCCCACGAAAGGTTCAACAAACTTTCCATGTACAGATCTACCTGTAAATTTTTGCCCAACAAAAACCTTATCAATGGAAAGATACAAAGTCTAAACTGCAATAATTAGGAAAAAATTTCATATTTAATGTCATATTTCTTAAATTGCACATGCACATCTTTGAATCACATTGAACTTGGGTAGCAAGTGTCAAACTCATCCAATGAAAGCTGACAGCTTCAGAAAACTTTCCATGTACATTATTATTGGCATATTAAGACAAAACCCTCAAAATTTGAACAAAAATTAATATTTCATCTCCTAAATACCACAGGTACATCTTCTAATCATAAGAAACATGTGTACCAAGTTTCATAACCATTCGATGACAGCTGACAACTACAGCAAACTGTGGTGTACAGATGTACATGTGCACTTCAGCTAAACGCAAAACTCAATCATTTGCCATAAGTTGGAGAAAAATTAATATTTCATCTCAAAAATAGCACAAGTAAATCCTCCAATCATAAGAAACATGTGTACCAAGTTTCGTAATCATCCAATGAGAGCTGACAACTGCAGCAAACTTATCATGTACATGTATATGTACAATTTACCTAAACAGAAAACTCATTCATTTGCCATAATTTGGAGAAAAATTAATATTTCTTGTCAAAAATAGCACAGGTACATCCTCTAATTATAAGAAACATGTGTACCAAGTTTCATAATCATCCAATGACAGCTGACAACTGGAGCAAACTTGCCATGTACATGTATATGTATACATGTAGAGGCCTACATGTACAATTTACCTAAACAGAAAACTCATTCATTTGCCATAATTTGGAGAAAAATTAATATTTCTTCTCAAAAATAGCACAGGTACATCCTCTTATCATAAGAAACATGTGTACCAAGTTTCATAATCATCCAATGACAGCTGACAACTGGAGCAAACTTACCATGTACATGTGTATGTACAATTTACCTAAACAGAAAACTCATTCACTTGCCATAATTTGGAGAAAAATTAATATTTCTTGTCAAAAATAGCACAGGTACATCCGCTAATCATAAGAAACATGTGTACCAAGTTTCATAATCATCCAATGACAGCTGACAACTGGAGCAAACTTACCATGTACATGTATATGTATACATGTAGAGGCCTACATGTACAATTTACCTCAACGGAAAACTCATTCATTTGTCATAATTTGGAGAAAAATTAATATTTCTTCTCAAAAATAGCACAGGTACATCCTCTAATCATAAGAAACATGTGTACCAAGTTTCATAATCATCCAATGACAGCTGACAACTGCAAGAAACTTTCCAAGTACAGATGTACATGTGCACTTCAGCTAAACGCAAAACTCATTCATAGGGATTTTAACATTAGAGCACCCCAGGGGTAGTACCCCCAGGTGGCATACCCACCCCCCATATTTTTTTATATTTTTTCTAATTTTTCTAGATTTTTTTTTAACTTGCTAAACCAAAAACCCATTCATTTCCAGGCAGGGGACACCGACACCGACACCGACGACGACATCCTCTTCCCCCCCTCGCAATATCTCCCCTTTACTTCGTAAGGTGAGATAAAAATGGAGATATGATTGATCAAAATGTGCTCCTCCACCTGATTTGGTATTTTTGAGGCATTTACAGGGAGTATGTTCTCTTATAGCAAAAATATGACACCTCAAACCAAAATAATTTTGTCACACAATATATTAGGAAGTTTGTTTATTGGAAAGAACCACAAATGGTTTTGGTTTGAGGTGTCATATTTTTGCTACAGGAGAACCCAAAATACCAAAATAAGCCCGGGAGCACATTTTGGTCAATCATATCTCCATTTTTATGCAACTGAACATCTCAGTTTTTTCGAAGGGGATATTTCAGTATGTAAACTTCAAGAAAAATCTTATATGGCAGGTTTTGAAGTTGGAAAAAAATCGGCTTTATTACCATCAAACACAATGGAGTTTTTCGTGTGTAAACGTCACATATCCTTTGATCAGCCCCTGTATCTATGGTCACCCCCTGTATCTATGGTCACCCCCTGTATCTATGGTCACCCCCTGTATCTATGGTCACCCCCTGTATCTATGGTCACCCCCTGTATCTATGATCACCCCCTGTATCTATGGTCACCCCCTGTATCTATGATCACCCCCTGTATCTATGGTCACCCCCTGTATCTATGATCACCCCCTGTATCTATGGTCACCCCCTGTATCTATGATCACCCCCTGTATCTATGGTCACCCCCTGTATCTATGGTCACCCCCTGTATCTATGGTCACTTTCTGTGATTGAATTATCAGAGGATTTACATTATATGGGTTGACAGTGAACAGCTACATATAAATGTCTCACAATTGATCACTTATATATTCTATATGGATGTCTGATTTCCATTGGATGTCTGATTTCCATTGGATGTCAGACTTGATGCCTAAGTCCATTAGTTATACCTTTACATGGCCTCAACTGTTATCTGTGCTGACATTCTCACCTGTCATTTCAGATATGAAGATGAGAAATTCCTCGTCAAAGCTGTCTGGTTAAAACACAGGATCCCTTCATTTGGATATTACATTGAGGAGAAACCAACAAAAGGAAAGTATGTATTAACCTTACTTTGTTCATTCTATTACAGTATCCACTTACAGAGGTTGGAAAATCACCTTCTAAAATCCAGTATCATTAGCCCTTGGCCAAAATTGGTCTTGGGGTATTGTCATCATAATGTACATCCCTCCGTACGTCCGTCTCCATTTTCTTGTTACCACCATATCTCAAGAATGACCAGACCTATGAGCACCAAATGTACAGCACCCATTTCTGTAGTCACATGGCAGGAGCCTATTGAAAATCAGTGAGATTGACTCATATTTTCTCAGGTCACTCGGTCAATATGTGTCAACTTATCAAAAATAGCTTGTTTTCACCATATCTCAAGAGTGACTTTGCCAGGGAGCATCAAACTACCTCACAAATGCTTGTGGTCTCTTTGAGAAAATTCAGATTTACATTATAAGTAGATTTTTTTTTGTGTGTAAATTTATAATTATATGATCAACTGTTTACCATGTATACTGGAACAGGTTAGACGACGCCTTCCTGAAAGCGAAGGGAATACCATCTGGGCCTTTGTATGGCAAGCTCAAATCAGGGGAGATAATAACATCACCATCCGGTGAACAGGTACTATTTATTCGCTCTTCCAAAAGTGGAATTTGCTGCTATTTGCACCGATATTAACTTTAAGATCCAATCTTTTAATTCCAGACTCTTTTAAATGGGCAGATTTGGATTTGGCTCGTACTGCTGGTTTGACAAGAACAAAAATCCAGATTTGGCTGCCACCATGTACTTGTTTAGAGGGTCACCAATATACCCATATGTACATGTACATAATTATGTCGCTGCCATCCAAATATTGATGGGTAACTGTCCTTCTTGTACAGGTCTGTATACTCTATGGCTTAACCACCCTGCTCGAAGACTGTCTATTGAAATAATAACCAATGAATGGACATCTTGCTAGACTAGTTTACCGCCCTTATGGGATCTCATTAAAGCATAAACAGCTGGAGGACAATCCATTCGAAGTCCAGCAGAAATGATACAAGGGCGTCTGTTAAGTCAAACAAACACGGATATGAACATTTGAATACAAAACAACCCGAGGGGATGAAATAGATGATCTCTTGCCTAGCTGGCACTTAATTCGCTCGAATACAGGCATATTCAGAGAGGTCTTCTACTTTTTCGAACAGCAATTAGAAGCAGAAAAAAATCCATCTTTATGCAACCAGAGGCTGAATTCTGTTTCATGGATATGTTATTTATCCCAAGAACTGAAAATAACTAGTGAAATTTGTAGAATGTTTGAAGAATTCCTCTCCACAGTAGCCTGAAGTTAACTTTTGTCATCTGAATAATTAGAAGAAATGGGGTAATACTAGTCAGTAAGCCTATTAATATAATGGCTGATAGTCATCCTGGCAGATATGCTGTGTCTGGCTCGGCTTTATCAGATGAACCATGACTGCGATTGATGTATGAACTTGAGGTCATACATATGTGTTTGTTGATTGTTCATCAGAGATGTTTTTTTCCGTACGATTCATTTAGATTAGACCAGAGGATGCAGTGGGCCCACCGAGACCAGGGAGGAAGATTGTTATTTTGGGCGACACTGCAGACAGTACACAGTTACTCCCCTTAGCCACAGGGGCAGACATTCTGGTTCATGAAGCGACATTAGAGAATGAACTGAGAGAACAGGCTCTACAAAATGGACATTCCACACCAGGTGACACCAGTTTTTACTCTCATCACAGATTTGCATAATTGACATGTAGTCAAATCCTCAAGTATGTTAATTACATACACACAGTAACATCTGTTCCACAAAAAATACATTGGATGAGGGGAGGATTTTTTTTTTGGATTTCAACTAACCATATCAATTTGGCTGGCCCATTCAAAATGTTCACTCTACACATATATTTTGTAAAATTTTGCTAGTTTGGTAACTATATTATACAAAGATTAGTCCAGTCATTTACATGTACCTTCCAGTAGACATTTATCTCCCCTTATTGTGATTCAATAGAGTTGTTCCTCTTGATTGACTTGCTAACACAAGTTACCTCCCTTGATCTTACCGTGTTCACAATTAATCTTTATTTGGGCAGACCAGTCAATCGGCAACGCTTTGCGTGCAATATACTTGGCCCTTTTCACTCCTTGGTTGAATGGTTCCCCACATGTAGTCACCTATTGTATGTGTCTTACATGACGGATTTGCCTTTATTTGCAGGACTTCTGTTGTATCTACTGGTGTTTCCTGAGAGTAATTTGTCATTGTGCTTTCTTGTTGGATTTAGAAGGAACTGTACGATTTGTTCATTGTCCAGCTAATCGAAGGTTTCTGAAACAATTTTTAGTTGGGGATATCTGTTGGGTCTGTAGGGAGGAACAGTGCGTCTCCTCCTCAACTTGACTCAGAAAACATAATTTGGAATCTATCTTCTTTATCTGTGGAGATTTGTAGTTGGTTTTTATCGAGCCCATAGCTTTAGCTGCGGAAAGCTCGATATAGGTGCCACAATGATGTCCGTCTGTCTGTCTATCTGTCTATCTATCTGCCTATCTATCTGTCTATCTATCTGTCTATCTGCAGGACCAAGTAAATGTTAAAGTTTTAGACTTAGAAAATTTTTCCTCAGGACCAAGTAAATGTTAAAGTTTCATCCTAAGGCCTGCCCGACCGCTGAACCCTCATATTTCAGATGCTTACCCTCGGGAAGCATGTCCCCACCCCTGGGATCCCAGGACCAAGTAAATGTTAAAGTTTTGGACTTAGAAAATTTCTGTCCATAGTTTCTCGACCTCACCTATGTCTCCTAAACTAAGGCCAGCCCGACCCCCCGAACTCTCATCTATTCCAAATGCTTACATCGGGCTACACATATTGAACCCATCCATTACCCTCGGGGAGCATGTCCCCACCCCTGGGACCCCATGACCAAGTAAATGTTAAATTCCTGTCCACAGCTTCTCAGCCTCACCTATGTCTCCTAAACTACCCCCCGAACTCTCATCTATTCCAAATGCTTACATCTGGCTACACTTATTGAACCCATCCACTACCCTCGGGGAGCAGGTCCCCATCCCAGGGGCACCGAGCCCCACCCCATATCTCTTAAAGTAAGCTTTGCCCGACCCCATACCCTCATATAGTTTGAGAGCTCAGATCATCCTGTACACTTATTCAACCCATCCACTAACCCCGGGAGCATGTCCCCACCCCTGGGGCACTGAGCGCCATCCTACATCTACTAAACTAAGCATTGCTCGACCCCATACCATCATATTTTCCCATAGCTTACATGATCCTACACTTATTCAACCCATGCGCTACCCATGGAAGCATGGGCACTGTGCCCCACCATTCATCACCTAAACATTGCAAGCTTGCAATTGGTTATTCTGCAACCTAGTGCAACTTAGCCACAACCTTGCGCAACTTAGCTGCAACCTAGCGCAACTTAGCTGCAAGCTAGCAGATGCTAACCTTACCTAATCAAACCTGTGAGCTAGCGCGAGCTTGCGGCTAGCTTGTACTAGCTCGCGGCCAGCTTGCACAAGCTCGCGGCCAGCTTGCGCAAGCTCGCCAAAACAATGCATTTCCAGGCCTGCGAGCTAGCATGTTGGCCTGGAGTTGAAATGTAGGCCTACTTGTACCATGATTCATAACATTCAAGTACAAGATACAGCATTTTTAAAACAATTTTTAAAAATATTAATTTTTATCCTACAAATCACAAAAGTTTATCTTAGCTATAATAATTAATGATTCTGATCAGAAAAAGGCATACGTTTAGAAACTTGGCAATTGTCAGAATATCATGAGTTTAATTTAATTTTCTCTGGCATTTTCATCTCATGTTGTATCATATACATGTATAGTCTGATCACAGGAATTTCATTCCAGGATGTAAATTCTAGCTATGAAAATAGATGAATTAAAATAAAATAAAAAATTATCAACAGATTTCCAAGGCAGATTTTCTGTCTGGGCGCAGGCATCTGATGATTAGTATAATAGTACATGTGTGCATTTTTTGCAAACTTGTTCTTGCTGCATTAAATGAATAATCTGGCGGTTTTACAGGCTCAATAAGTTACTTGTGAACAATATCCCAGTCTGCACATATTTGATCCTGAATCCATACTGTTTTCAATATAAACTGTACTCAGATCCCCAGACTAAACTATAAATACATTTCATACATTGATTGAAGTTTAAGGCAGTATTCTCTCACCTTGAGCTTGGCAGCAAGCTAAACATTTTTGTCCTCTCCAACTTCTTGACCTGCTGTACTTGCAAGTGTAGGTCAATCTATAAAACTTTTCCTGAGCTAGCTTCCACCAAAAACTACTCTGAAAGTAACGTATTTCTCCATGGTTCTGTCAGCGTGAATGTTGGTGTCCTAAACTCATTGTAACTGCATGAAGCATGAAACTTAGAACTATCCACCATGTGCATTGGAAACTACAATATTTTCAGTGGAGAAAACCAAAGAGCCAAACTGAAAAGTGTCTTGACTGGTTGAAGACCAGTTGAACTCTGAATTTGAATGTTGGTCATCTGATATTACACCCTTGTTGGAAAGAGCTGGTTCCCATGGATACCAGTGGCCCCATGCTGGGCATTAAATAAAAACCATCTGCTATAAGTATGTACTTCCTGCCCTTGGTACGAGCTCGCCAATTCCGGTCAGTATACGCTGTAGGTTGCCTAAAAATATGGCAATCTTGCTAGCTTGCCTGAAAATATTGCAGGCTTGCGCTAGCTTGCCATGCCAAGGTGCAAGCTCACAATCCTTGGCAGACCTATATTGTTAGCTTGCACAGCCTTGCTGCAGTCTTGTGCCAGCTTGCTGCGAGCCGGCACAAGCTCGCTGCAGTCTTGTGCTAGCTTGCTGCGAGCCGGCACAAGCTTGCTGCAGTCTTGTGCTAGCTTGCCGCAAGCTGGCGCAAGCTTGTTGGAGGCATGTTAGCTTAAGGTAAGCTTGTGTTAGCTAGTTGCAACCTTAAATTTCTGTAAGGGTAGGCACGAGATGCAGTGTATATACAGGCATACATACCAAATCACCTACAGTATATTCCTTTATAGTATTTACTAATAGTTTGGTGACATTATTTTATTTCAGAAGTACAATATCGAAATAACCGAACCCCTGTTAGTTTTTAATTTCGTGTCGCCTTAAATGAAGGACGCCATTTCCATAAATTTTGCTGTCAAATTCTGGTTGACCCTGAAGCTTTTGCACAACCATATCTGTGTCCACACATTTAACGTACTACATTAATTAAAACTGAGTTTGAATCAGTTTGTGATGTCTCAGTCTTTACCAGTGCACATTATTATGGAGCATTACAGTATGATTGAACACAGTTGTCATTGTTCATTCTTTTATTTGCATACAAATGTGAGGATTTACCACAGTACTGGTGTCCTATTGCATACTGGAAATGATAGATTTACTCCAACTATTGCATTAGCTTTGTTTGTTCACATATCATCACACAAAGTTACACCAAGAACGTGCTCCAAATTGCACACCTATTCTTCCTAACTACGTATGTAAGCTTACTTTCGAAAAAAAATGTAGTCTTTATTGGAAGTTATATAATATAGTTCCTACTTCAATCCAACCTCAACATCACTAATATAGAAATCATATTTCTTAATAAATGTATTGTTATTTCCGGCGGCGTGGCGCCGCCGGATATGTGAATTCAGTAAACATGGGAGCGGCCATCTTGATATTGGACGAGTAACAGGTGTTTTCTCGAGCCATACTTCACAGACGTGCCGTGGAGTGATCCAACTAGTTTCATATCGTAAAACGACAGGATTGTGTCACCCGTTCGTGGTTAACACACTAATATTAATTCTGTTATAATGAATTCATCGAATAAATGTCCTTTAGTACTATTTAATTACGGTTGAGAGATTAAATCGATGACCATACATGATCAAGTTATTCACCTGTACGTCTGCAGCAAAATGTTTGAGATTGAACTGCGAGTTACTAAAAACTCGTAACAGTAAAACACGCGGATCAGATTGATGTGTAGAGAAAGTCGATCTAGGCTTAATTTACAATGACACACATCAATAAAGAAATAGTGGCTTGATGATGGGTCCCATATAATGCCACAGCGCGAATCTTACATCAGGCTATATGAAGTGACTTAATACGTCAACCAGAGAACAGTACTTTCAAAGTCCTAGTTGGACATGCGGTTCATGTGCACATTTTGCCAGCAAGCACCTAACTTCCGGCTAACCCCACACTTTCCAGATGGCAATCCTGATGGGTCCTTGCACGAACTACATTAGTCAAACCTTTAATGAAAACAAACAAATCGATGGTTTTTTTTTTTACTATAATGGTGCATCGTGACCTGTATTCACCAGTTGCACACATAATCGGCTTGTAATATGCAGATTATAAGCTACGTTTTCGCCGGCATTGATGCATCTGCATCAATAAGTTTTCTCGTTTTAAGGATGTCCGCTGCTGGTAAATCAAAGTAATTAACTTTTTGAATAATGTGTGTTGTTGCATTCATAATTGTGTAATATGAGGAAAACAAAGAAAAAAATATAGGTTGGTGTGCATATTTTAGCTGTAGGTAACGTTAAGTGGACTGACCCATGCTCAATTCGATAACCCAGAAAGCATAGGGAATAGCCCTATTTTTGAAGCATATTCATGAAAAATTCATATAAATAGTATTTAACTTTTTCTTATATTCTAACTGTTTGCAGATAATCACAATATCTATCAAAATTTAACAAATTGGATGGATGTTGGTGTGCAAAATTCTCGTCTAGAAGGCTTTCAAAGGAAAGCCCCATCTCTTAACCTAGGGAAGGGAGATAACCCAATAGAAAAACAGGCAAAATGTCTGCCAAAGTCAAAAACCACCAGCAGATATCCTTAAATGGTGTGCATTGCCAATGATGTGCAACCTCAAATGATGTGCCACCCTTAAGGGCTCGATCTTTTTGCGAAGCTGCATGTTTATCTATCCTTTCCAAATTCCACACAACTGTGGGCCTTGCATTTTGACAGATTTGATCATCCCAGGCCTCGTGAAAGTCCCTGTGAGTGCTTAATTTTCACCATGACCTGGAGTGTGCACGACGACAACCCAGGTCAATCCCTGGAAGCCCAACAGGGCCTATTAAGATCAAATTACCTGCATGTTGTATTGCTGTAGGACGTTATGTTTTTTTCTTTTCATTTCAGAGATGGCAGCGGAAATTGCACAGAAGTTAGATGTGGGGAAACTTATATTAACTCATTTCAGTCAAAGGTATAAACCTATTTCTGCAAACGATGAGGTCAGTGTACACTTTAATTCAAATTAAATTGAGAATATAAGGCCACTGTTAGTTGATTGTTCGTTTCTCATGACCCTCGTGCATCTTAATTTGAGGGGCAAATAATTAAAATTCATGCAGGTTTTCAGATTTTTAGG
>JAVTVY010055319.1:0-29417 GCA_036873755.1 Hanleya hanleyi
GGGACTCCAAAGGCCAACAACGATAGTAACCAGGCAAATTGTTCACCAAATTTCCGTAGGTTTCATAATGAAAGCGACAAATGAAGTCTATGTAGGAGGATGATCAAGGGGAGGGAACTCTGATGGGAACATCTCGCAGATAACTCAGTAAGAAATGTCAGATATCACTAGAATATACATTTATACAGAATCGCTAACGTCTGACAGACACCGCCTAGAGAAAATGAATTCTACGATTTCAAGGCATCTTGACCTTCGTAGTCCAGCAATCAGTATATTCTGAAACAATGATGAAACTATATTCGAACGAGAAAGGGATAATGAGAGAGGGCGAGAGTGTTTGTATCTGTTCTGTTTGGAACAGGGGCGGGGGGAGAGGGAAGGGGGTGGATCTCACATGGCTACAGTTGTGTATCGAAGAAACAAGTCTACTAATGGTAACCGATAGTGAATATGAAATTTGATATACATTGTATCAATGCAGCAGATTGAAGAAATTATATCAATCATCACCAAAT
Organism: Hanleya hanleyi; assembly: GCA_036873755.1. NCBI lineage: Eukaryota > Metazoa > Mollusca > Polyplacophora > Lepidopleurida > Hanleyidae > Hanleya > Hanleya hanleyi. Next base: position 519 of record JAVTVY010055319.1, read on the forward strand.
TGTTCGAGGAAGTACGGTACCAATGCCTGTTCTAGGCCCTACATGCATATCATTAGAAAATAATATTTGATTATGAAAGCATCATCCGATGCTAGACACGACCATACGCAGACACTTCTGTGTGTAGCTATATGCGGTAACAAGTGTTATCAGTGTATAATCGGGTGTATCCGAAATGATCACAGCTGATTTGTCCGTGGACTGGCCTTGAACAAAGACCAACCTCAGCAGTGTTGAAAGGAAATTATCTCATGGTATGGGCCTCGAAATGTCTTCATCACAAAACGGAAAATACATCCCCCCCCCAATGTGAACTACCGACGATTTTAATTCTTTCAAATTTTTTAGACCGTTTGTAATAAATTGTTTCTAAAGAAGAACAAAGAAGCATGCGCCTAGGATGTGAGAAATCAAGCCCGTAGGCTGGTTCCAAAATGACGGGGGGCAGGGTCGGTTCGAGGTGACACTCGGAATTGTTCCCGACAGTCTCACAGTCTTGCCCCTCGTGTACGGGCGTGTCTTGTGTCTGGTTTTCCCCGGTCATATATTTAAAAACAAATCATGTCATTGGTTCGTTTACATGAGGCAGACGTGTGACGTATTGCTTGGAGAAGCTGTCATCGGGCGAAATGCTCCCGAATCAAGTCAATCTGCTAAGGATAATCATTTAATGAAATGTCAAATTTCGTTAGCTCGGTAAGATGTTTTGAAAGTGGGTATTCTGACTTCCTGGAATAATTAACTTCGTACATGTGCTTACAGGTGCGCACCCTCAGATGTGTTTCTTCCCCAGTCCGAAGGACGGGTTTTGCTACCAAAGAAACAGATGCGTTTTCGAAAAGTACCGGTGTAGCAATAATGGTTGTCCTGCAGTACAGGTTATCCTCAGGGCAGGTTGCCCGAAGGACAACCTGTACCTGGCAGTTGTCCTGACTGAAACTGGGTGTCCCCCGGTTTTAGGTACCAGTTTTCCACTCGATACATATTACTCTTGTACCTGTTGTAATGCATTATAAATTATATTTGGCCCCGGACAACTATTCATCGGGGGGGCGGGTTCGGGCAACCTGTCTTATTACAACAGTGTGTCATGGTATTGTATTATTAGACAGGATGCTTCTAGAATATATGACGCAAGCTTGTTTACGTGGATTAATCACTTCGATCTTTCTAGAAGATTCTTATAAATTGTATCTAGGCCAGATGATGATGTACGGTAATGCATATTCGAGAGGGAATTCAAACTGGCTTTATGTTGGTGCGTTATACTGTGTTACTGTATATGATTTTAGTATTGTAAATAAATATTTGATTGTTAATCCTTGACTTCACAAACATTTTCTGTTACGTTAGTAGTATATAAAGCGTAAATTGGAGCCCATTTTTCCGCAGATGGCCGCCAGGGGGTGCCACCTGTCTCGTGACGTCACTTCCGGTGCCGGTCACGTGACCGGAACTGACCTTTGACCCCAGGCTTCCGGTCACGTGACCGGAAGTTGCAGCGTCTGGGGTCAAAGGTCAGTTCCGGTCACGTGACCGGCACCGGAAGTGACGTCACGAGACAGGTGGCGCCCCCTGGCGGCCATCTGCCGAAAATAGGCTCCAATTTCCCCTTTTACAATAGCGGATATTAATAATGGTGCAACAAAAAAGGGACTGGTGGCGCCCCCTGTCGGAAGTAGGTCAATAAGGGTCCACATCCCCTTTTACAAAGCGAGTCTTAATAACGGTGCACAGGGTTCACTTCCGGGTCACCTGACAACCCGGAGTTATCTCCCCCTAGTTCCAGTTTTTGCCACCAAGGGCAACGAGGGGACCTGGGCCATATACACCAGGGTCAGTCATCAAGGTCAATACCAGCCAATTAGCTCTTTTCAAATGGATAACTACGGTATACAAAACAACTCAAACTCACAATGTTGTATTGACGCTTTCGCCGATTCGTGATTTGATTGGATTATTATCGCGCGTGCTCTGGAAACCTAAAAATAGCATAGAACTTGGCCTGCGTCTTAGGGTGTATAATTCATTATTACAGTTGAAATATTATTTTTATAATTCACCCCTCATGTTGAAAAGGGTGATTTACTGTTATATGATATCCCGTATTATTGTTATCAGAATAAAAAAAATTCACCTCATCGGATGGTGTTGTTGTTAATTACTATTATTATTATGTAGGCAGCGGATGTGTTGTTGTTTACTATAAGTGTATTATGTAGGGAGCTGGTGTTAAAATTAAAAAAAAAAATCATCTCATCGGAAGGGCCCATTCCAAACTATCCAAGCTTTCTAGTTGGTCCAGTACCGTGTCCAGGGACGAGCGATCGGGAATGGTGAAGGGCTGCTCGAACACCAGGGTATTGTTACTGGGGTAAAAGTACCGGAGCTGGTCGGTCTCCTTATGCCGTGATAAATACCCAAAGGTGAGATTTAATTTGAACGCTGTGGCTTGGTCCTCGAAAATAGTATAGGCGTAGTGGGGGAGACGGGTGTTTTCCTCTTACCGAAAATTGTATAAGTCCAGTATCGAGCGAAAACAGTGCCGGATAGTAGGCCAATGCCGTTGGTAGATTGTACGCACAGCTTGTTGTCTCGGTAGTACTTCTATAGGCGGGTCGTCAAGATCTGTGGTAAAATTTCCCTCAGTGGGCGAACTGACGAGCGGTGAACGTTGCATGCCACTGTTTGTATTTGTGTAGATTATATTCGTATTATTGCGTAAGAGGGCTTCGCCTAGACTTCGAGAAAATGAATACAGATCTCGAAAACTGTCCCTTTTTATAGAAAAATACCCGCCCATGCTCTGGAAAACGCACAAAATCGGTGTCATGCCAACGTACGCGATGACCTTTAGCGGCGTACACCAAACGTACCGACTGGGCTATTGTGTACATTCTGTGAGCGGTCTCATTTAAAAAAAAAATGTATAGTTTTGTTAATTAAAAAAATGTTTTGATCCCATAAAAGTATGTGTTCGATGAAAATGGGGCGGGGAGGGAAAGATTTTATTTTATGGTCAAGTGTACGTATTCTTGTTTGGCAGATCGTATTTCATCAAAAAACATGGGGAACCCTCTCCACAGAGTAGGTACTTTACACCAACAAAAAAAATATCTGGACCCATGGGGACTAATCTCCCTAGTATAATCCGTGGCGTGTCCTACTCCTCCTCCTCCTCCACTTTGCTCACTGTGTCCTACTCCTCCTCCTCCACTTTACTCACTGCACAGCGGGTGTGGCGTTGGATAGGGTGGGGCGAGAGACCTGGGGTTTTCGCTACCTGAGATTCCATGGGCCAGGCTTGCACCCTACAGTAGGATGGGTCGACTGCGCATGCGTGATGAGTAGTAGTATAGAAAGGGCACGCGATCTCCCTATCCCTATAGGTGTGGCGCGGGATAGGGTGGGCTGAGAGACCTGGTGTTTTCGCTACCTGAGGTTCCATGGGCCAGGCTTGCACCCTACAGTAGAATGGGTCGACTGCGCATGCGTGATGAGTAGTGCGCGATGAGAAGTATAGAAAGGGCACACGATCTCTCTATCCCTATAAACTGACCCATGTGGCCTGGGGGTGAATGAGCCATGGGGTGAAATCCGTGGTGTATGAGGGTCGGCTCATGTGGGTTTCACTTCTTAAGGGTCGGCTCATGTGGTTTTCACTTCTTAATCCGTGGCGTATGAGGGTCGGTTCAGATCCCCTGGGGTGGGGACATGCCCCTGAGGACAGTGGGTGGGTTCAATGAAAGCTCGTAAACATAATCTATAGGTGTTGTACCATGTTATTATGACCACTCTAGCATTCGTGCGACCCCAGTGTCGAGCGTTTATTGTCCAGTTTGCACAAACAAACAAAGACAATTGGCGGTCACACAACGTTCGTCCTACGTATGCTGACCGACAGAGCATGACGTCATCGGGAACCAACATGTGGCCTTCCGTGGTATGAATGAATTAGATACATACACCCGCCCGTTAGTTTTATATAATTTTGCATGGTACAATCACTCGCAAAAGGTTGAAAATCATCCGTGCAGGTCTGTTTGTGTAAGATTATGAAGATTGGCGTCCCAGGGACCAATTTTGCCGGATGCTAGCTGAATTCAGATCGTAGCCCCATCTATACACTCTGACGCAAGGGAGACAACTCGGACTAGGCCCAATTGCCCGGTGATGTCCCCTGATTCGCTCGGTGTGATCTAATCGTCGTCGGGCAGGCCTGGATATTGTTCGGGCAGCATGTCTTGAAACAGTTGTTTGCGCATTCTGATCGCATTTTCCAGGGCCTCGGTGGGTGGTAACCCCATATCCTCTTCTAAGTGACGCTTGGTCTTCATGATGGATCTGTGCGTGGGGTCGCCATTCATTTCAAGGGGCAGCAGGCTATACCGTTTATAGATGGCCATGGCTGTTTTCCTGATGCAGGGCCGCATTTCGGTTATCCTGTCCTTCGTCTTCGATTACCGCAGCATAACTACGAATAGCTTCATCCACAATACGATCCCAGAAAGTAGGTTCTGTCTCACTTTGCTGGGATGTAGGCTGACTATCTGAGCTCTCCATATCAGTAGATAGACTGTCAGCAATCTCGGTTTCTGTATCAGCATCCGCCTCAACGGACTCCTCCGTGTCTTCAATCCCATGCATATTTTTCTAGTGTCGCATCATATCGTAATGTCTGGTCGCACTCAGAGCAAGTATAAGCCATGTTGACAGTTGAACGTCGACTGTGCGTGTTTTGGGAATACGCGTGCTTTTATAACGCCCGTCAACGCTTAGCTTAACGCTTCAACGCCCTGGTGAATTAGCTCAGAAGCTCTCATTTTTCTAGACACCAATACATCGAAATGCTGTGACGCCCGTCAACGCCCCTCTCAACGCCTTACCGCCCGTTTCAACGCCCGTCTCCATACCTATCTCAACGCGTTATGCATTGTCAACTACACGTTGATGTTGGAGGTTGAAGAAGATAATTTCCTGTCTCCAGCTGGGTCTCCATAAAGGTTTGAAATGCCTCATGCAGGGTCAGCAGATTCTGGGCACGGGTATCCTCTTCGGGTACTATCTGTTTCTTATGCAGCAGAAGACATACGCGTGTCACCCATTGGATATCATTTATGAGCGTGGTAAGATGAGAACGCATGCGTTGGTCGTTGATCCCACCTTGCGCTGTATCAATAATAGCATCGACATTGGCTTGACGTAACGCTTCGGCTAGAATATCCTCTTTGTCGGGTTCAAACAACTTGGCCTCTGCAGTGCTCATGGTGAAGTGAGGGAACGGGGGCCGTGTGGTCTATTTATAGTGAGACGCTTTTGATCTTTATGATGCGTTCGAACAAATGTTTCTTTTGTGCTATTGCTGTGACATACGCCGCTTTCCAGTTCATGCCCGAGGTTTTGAACATCGACGCTGTTCTTTCGATTTCCATATGGACCGGGTCCTTGTCCAGCAATTTCATATGGGTCAGGAGGTCGGTATACTGCTGACGTAAAACCCGTCGTAGTCTGGGTGCCAATGTATTATGGGCTAACATTACGGCTTCCTCTTTCGAATACCCTTTGCGGTGAACTTGTTTCCTGTGGCCTCCAACATCTCGCCCAGCTCGGCGTCGATACTTTCCTTGAACAAATCCTTCCATAGCCTTGAGTTCACATTATGTTCTTCAACCTCGCGTTGTTCCTTCACGGTTGGGTGATATTCCGGCACTGATGGTATGAAGGGGACCTGCTGTACGGGGGCGGGTTGCTGCTCAGCCAAATGTGGACTCGGTGTATGGTGTAGGGGCTGTGGTGATGCCTCACCGGGTAACAGGTGAGTCGTCAGCCGGCGATCTTCCGGGGTATGGGCTTTTAAATCTACGAATAGGTAGCCGTACGGACGACTTGTCGCTCCTTGAAACGCCTGCATGAAATGGTCGATGTTCTGAGGATAAATTCGACTACCAAACACACGGATTTGTGCTCTGTCAATGGGACTGGAGAACAACACAAAGTATTGGCAGTTCAAGGCAATATCTCTGGACGCCTTCCCTTGAGGAAAGAGATTCTGGGTCAAGTAGATGACGGACAGATTGCGATGATGGGACCCTTTGGTGAATAGGTCGGCAATTTTCGAATTGTCCTTGGCCGCACTCATCAGATCATCGAGCACTACCACGTTGGTCTGATCGGGATCGAAGTAATACGGTTCGTCTATGTCGTGAGGAATTCCTGGGACGAAACTCACATTCTGTAATCGCGTAGTTTCGTAGGCGGGCTGCCACTGACTATAACACCATACAACGCGTGTATAACGGATGGGCCCTTCCTCTAAGAACTTCATCACCCACGACGTCTTTCCACATGCCGTAGGGCCGCTCACCGTCATCGTATAGGGATGATCTACTGCACTTGGTGGACCTATAGCGGGCCCCGGTGGTGTCTCTTGGTTGTGTTTGCATTGAATGTGTCTGAGCATATTGTGGCGACGAGAGAAGGTTCTCTGACAGAACCCATGTACTTCAAGATCCTCATGGTACTCATATGAACAGTCACAATCAAAGCGTGACTGAGATACATCTTTTTTTTTAGATGACGACTCTATAACGAATATTATGGATTAAGAATACTGATCAGCGATACGGATTTGATATTTTTGGAACATCATGATGTCTTGCCGGCATCATTGAAAACTGTTGACCGCTTCTCTCTTGCAGGAAACAAGCCTATGTTTATGTATACTATGATTGTCTTTTTGAATTTGGTGCTAATACTGTTATGTGGAAAATGGAATAGGTCTTTGGATTATGGACGCGGATATTCTCTAATGGACGACGGCTGGATTATGAATTACGGACTAGACGCTTATAATGTACTCGACATGGTACCCGATCAACCACAGACTGAGGCTAATGGTGTACAACCGACCTTATATGACAACTCACTGAACTTCATTCCTCCTCCCCCTCACTCCTACTCCTCCTCCTCCTCCTCACTCCTCCTCCTCCACCTCCTCCTCCTCCTCCTCCTCCTCCTCCTCCTCCTCCTCCTCCTCCTCCTCCTCCTCCTCCTCCTCCACCTGCTCCTCCTCCTCCTCCTCCTCCTCCTCACTCCTTTCCCACCTCCTCCTCCTCCTCCTCCTCACTCCTCCTCCTCCTCACTTCTCCTTCCTCCTCCTCCTTCTCCTCCTCCTCCTCACTCCACTTCAAAATGTTATAATAACGGAATAACTGTTGTATATATATTATGTGTTTTTTCATACAACATTGTGAGTTTGGGTTCTTTTGTATACCGTAGTTAACCATTTGAAAAGAGCTAATTCGGTCGTATTGACCTTGATGACTGACCCTGGTGTATATGGTCCAGGTCCCTCGTTGCCCCTGTTGGCAAAAACTGGAACTAGGGGGAGATAACTTCGGATTGTCAGGTGACTCGGAAGTGACCCCTGTGCACCGTTATTAAGACTCGCTTTGTAAAATGGGATGTGGACCCTTATTGACCTACTTCCGACAGAGGGCGCCACCAGTCCCTTTGTTGTTGCACCATTATTAATATCCGCTATTGTAAAAGGGGAAATTGGAGCCTATTTTTCCGCAGATGGCCGCCAGGGGGCGCCACCTGTCTTGTGACGTCACTTCCGGTGCCGGTCACGTGACCGGAACTGACTTTTGACCCCAGGCGCTGCAACTTTCGGTCACGTGACCGGAAGCATGGGGTCAAAGGTCAGTTCCGGTCATGTGACCGGCACCGAAAGTGACGTCACGAGACAGGTGGCGCCCCCTGGCGGCCATCTGCGGAAAAATGGGCTTCAATTTACGCTTTATATACTGCTTACGTTTTTCTGTTATTGTAAATTTGACGGGACAAGTGGCAATATTAGTTGTCCCTCATGACGTGCTGTCCTTCGTGATATCAGGCAATCTAGGTCAGGGTATAAAGGTGACAAATTTGCTATAGCTCGGCAGCTGTCCCAAGTGGTCCAGTGCAGGCGCGGTAATATGGAGTAGTAGGGTTACAGTGAGTTGTGGGTTCGAATCCTAATCTCGCGTCATGTTATCAGTGCTAACTTTTTACAGATCATTTGTGGATTAATGACGCCAGATGAACATTATATATTTTGATGTTGTATTTTTGTTACTAATATTTAAATATCCTATTGTTTAGTTCTTTTTTTTTTGCAAATATATCTGGCGTATTATTCGTCAGTTTCTTCAGATAACAATCAACAGTATTCCTGCATAACTGATGCACATTTTTTATATAAACAAATATTTCGCTCTCCCCCACTCACACCCCCGCCTCCACATTTACCTAAATACGGATATGTTTAACCATTTCGGTTAGGAGTTGAAACTTGACAAGTTAATGTAATAATCGACGTGGCGATGACTTCACAGAGGTCAAGTTGATATAGTTCCGACAAAAGGGTCAAGAGTCACGTGACCGGAAGTGATCCTGGGGATGTATTCCTCCGCGGTATTTATTCGCGGTGAGGCGGTCAGGTCTGGCGGTGATGCTGTCACTTCCGGGGAGAAGCCTCCGCGGACAGAAAATAGTCCCATGTCAACGACACTTCAAATACGCGGGGGGTCGCCTGAATCGCCGAGAAGTTAATGATAGATTGATAGGGGTGATCGATTCGGCTCCAAAAAATGAGATTTGATTACGTCAATGTGACGTAAACAAAGAGACTGTTTCAAGTTCATATATAGTGTGTGCTCTTTCAGCCTCTTAGCTCAGGAGGTATTAAAACTATTCATACACTCTTAGAAATATTCAGGGAATAATCCTGAATAAATCAGGCTGCACATCCACAACTCAATTTCAGGGATTTTACCTGAAATCCAGGGATAATTTCCTGAATTTCAGAAAAAAGATCCCTGAATGAGATGATTTTCCCTGAAATTCAGGCGAATTTACAACCCTGATTAATAAGTTCCCGACCCTATTCAGGTACGTAAAGTCCCCTAAAATTCAGGTAATTTAGCTTTAATTCATGGATGATATACCTGAATTTCAGGAAATTATCCCTGGATTTCAGGTAAAATCCCTGAAATTGAGTTGTGGATGTGTAGCCTGATTTATTCAGGATTATTCCCTGAATATTTCTGGGAGTGTACTGGTGAGAATGAAGAGAACAAGTGAGCTGAAACTTTCTAACTTTGCCGCGAATCTTATTGCCGTCATTCTGAGACTATTTCCATAATCCTATGTGCAAAGGATCATGGGGAAATGACGGTCACGAGGTATCCCCAGAAAAAGAGCTTGAAAGTGATTTATTTTGCCAAAACCATCATATCATATAAAATACTTTTTGAGATAAAATATCGAAAAATTCGAGAAAAAAAAAATAAATAAAAAAGCGAAAAATGGCTTCCGAAAGATGACGTCACTGTGACGTCATGATGGCGGCCATCTTGAATTATTTTGCATTTCGTAATAGAGTTTGTTCAAATATATAATATAGTATACCGGTATCCAAGAGATAACGAAAATAAATAGGGCGTCGAAATGCCTCCATCTTCAGGCTGGGACAGCCTCCGAATCGCCCAGATCTGGTGAAACAATTTATTCCCTAGGTGATGGACACGCCTTAATACGACTTAGTTATAATCGCGAGAAAACTTGTCCTGTCGTCGGACAACGTATCTCCGGCAGAGGCGTCGGAACGTAATTGAAAGTGGGGGGAGGGGAGGGGGGCCACTATCACAGCCCAACAGTCGAGGGTCCGGGGGCCGCCTAGGCCCCGGAAGCTCCGGGGTCCTAGATCGCTGGAGATGCGTTCTGAGCGTTTTCCCGAAAATAAAACTGATCATACTGCATGCAAAGGAGATGGTATTGTAAGGCGGGGTTTTTGCCCACAGCCAGCCGACTCATAGGAATGTACATTTCTCCTCTCCATCTGTCAATCACAATGCAATGTACAACTTGTCGTCGGCGGCAACTGTCAATCAACGGACTGAATGTTACGGTGAACCATGATAGCTTCACATATGTTCGGTACCAAGGCGTTATTATTTTACCACGTTGCAGTCGATTTTACATGCACATATTGGAGAATAAATACACAATTTAGGCGAATATATTGCCGTTGAAACAGGTAGCGACTGGTCGTTCGATTTCAACGTTTGACTGGCCCGTGATGTCCACACGGTATCGTGTCATCGCTAAACAATATTTATTTTATAATATATATTATATTTATTATTGGTTCATATCGATAGCCTAAAATCTTATTTCAGATCTACTGAATGCAATTTTACTTTTTACAAAAATGAGAAAGATTGAAATAACTTGTCGACGTCACACATGTTGCCCTCCTGGGATTCGAAATCGGTAAAAGAAAAATTCGAGGCGCTTGTGATCCAACGTGCGTATCCACTACACCACGACATACGAACAACTGTAACATGCTATTTTGTCACTTTAATCTACTTACGAAAACTTCAAACGTTATGAATCATAACTTTTCATTTTCTAGTATGAAGGACCCCTTGGACCAAAAAGATCTTCCAGCAGTGGGAATATAATGTTACCACACAACACTAGGTTAAATGGCGTTCTGGTCCAAGGTGTTCTTCGCGTCTAAATGCGTGTCTGAAGGACTCGATTTAGACCCTTTTTCACGAAATAGCACAAACTGTGGATTTCAGTTTCATGTGATAACTATAATCATAACGCAATCACGCTAAAACTTTCACATATTGTGTACTTATATTTTCTCTTGCCGTTACATTAAAACACAAAGATAAAACAAGGAAATCCTCATAGCCCAACTGGCGAGGGTCCAGGGGCCGCTTTAGGCCCTGGAAGCTCCGGGATCCTAGATCGCCGGAGATGTGTTCTGAGCGTTTTCCCGGAAATAAAACTGATCATACTGCATGCAGATTCATGGTTCTATTTTCACGATTTTTTCCCAACTATAAGCATGCATCGATATTAAAAACATCGCACCGCATGCCTGCATCCATTTGACGTTCTAGTTATATTCATAACATACAAAACGATAACTTTTAGTTCTTGGAGGGGAAGCCAATATGCCTACCGATACGATTCATTCACACAAAGATAAAACAAGGAAATCCTCACAGCCCAACAGGCGAGGGTTCAGGGGCCGCCTAGGCCCCAGAAGTTCCGGGGTCCTAGATCACCGGAGATGTGTTCTGAGCGTTTTCCCGGAAATAGAACTGATCATACTGCATGCAGATTTATGGTTCTATTTTCAAGATTTTTTCCAATTATAAGCACGAATCGGTATTGAAAATATCGCACCTCGTGCCTGCATCCATTTGACTGTCTAGGTATATTTAAAACATACAAAACGATGACTTTTAGTTCTTGGAAGGGAAACCAATATGCCTACCGATACGATTCATTCACACAAAGATAAAACAAGGAAATCCTCATAGCCCAACTGGCGAGGGTCCAGGGGCCGCTTAGGCCCTGGAAGCTCCGGGATCCTAGATCGCCGGAGATGTGTTCTGAGCGTTTTCCCGGAAATAAAACTGATCATACTGCATGCAGATTCATGGTTCTATTTTCACGATTTTTTCCCAACTATAAGCACGCATCGATATTAAAAACATCGCACCGCATGCCTGTGTAAGGGTTAATATTTGTACCACTGTGTCCTGACTGACATTACATAATGTATATAAATGAAATAGACTGTAGTGTTACCTCGAATTATCGCCTCTGTGTGACTGATGGGACGGCTGCAGCAAACTCCTGTTGTTCGTCCCATCACTTCCGGTTTAGGGAAAGCAGTTGTACGCAGTTGGTGGTCACTAATGATTTTTGGTTGAAATATCTTATAGAAGTGTTCCACAGGTATGCTATTTTATGTAGTAATCGACATGAATGATTGGTGCAACGAGTAATAGTCGCTATTTTGTATTTAGACTGGTGTTTGGTTATTTATCAGGCGATAAATGTGGAGTACGCTCCAACTCGCTTTAGTTACTATGGTGACAGGGCTAAGGGCATTGAGTATGAAGATGTGGCCAACCTCCCCACAGCGCATGCTCCATTTCGCAGGCTCCAATAACGTGTTATTAGACCCCCAGCGAGGTGGTTGAGATGTGGCCAGTAAATCAGCTTACATAAAAGAGTGAGCCATTTATTATTGTCATATGGAGTTAGAATACTATTTCCAGCTGTCTGGATTTAGTTATCAAGATATCTTGACCTAGTTAGAATATGATGGGGTAAAATTGAGGACCACGTGGTTTTCTGTGAGTGCGCGTAAGAGTAGTTCCCCCTGCATTGTTGGTGCAACCAACATGCCAACATAAGTTATGTCCCTTGAAACGATTATTTGAACCAAGTCAGAAACAGTACAGTCTTGTTCATGATAAATCAACATATATTGTGATGCAATTTATTATCGATATCTGAACACACACAAGCATCTGTATTATAGGTTACTGGTACAGCTGATATTCGCTAGATTCCTCTCTAAATAAATTATTTAAATGCAGTTATCTCCATCCGACATGTTCGTACAAATTAGAAACTGTGAATATGTTACAATGATATTAATCTGTTAAACGATCATGTGTAATGTAATGATTTCTTGAATACCTCTTATGTCCCAGAGATAATTCATTCGACTTAATTGTGATTATTAATGCCATTGTTATCGGATAAATATTTAGACAGTGACATTTCATCTTATAATAATTTCCCATTATATGAATTACTGTAACATGTTTGTGCACCAGGAAGCTAGAGTGCCAATACATTGAATATTTGGGGAAACAACCATGTGCCAATTAATTAGTTTTATTACCGTGAACAGTGTTGTAGGTACAATTGTGATATTTCTTCTTTATTTTATATTAATAGCCAGACGACAATGGTTACTAACCGAAGGGTTGTGCGTGTTATGTTATAACGGCGGACGTGGTATGTTATTATGCTGTGACATTATTCATATCATCCGATATATTTTGACAAGAAGCGTAGTGTATTTCATTGCATAATGTAATATGTTGTTCGTTTGATTTCAATTGATGCGCATGATTGATATTTGAATTGTTCGGATTTATGCATTCCAATTAATCTGTCTGGTGATACAGAATGAGTTCGCTGTTACTAGGGTTACTGGTGCGTTATAAATGCATATTCCACACCGATTGAAAATAGTTATGAAATTGTAAGAGAGATGTTACCATGGTTACGTTGTATCGATTGGCGGTAGTCATTGTTAAGATTTGTCATTGATGAAAATCTGTCATATCCGCTAGTAGTATATAAAGAGTTGATTCATTATTCTGTAATCGCGTATTTGGAGTAAACTCATATACTGGCATGTTTCAGAATAATAGAATCTGTGTATTTCTGAAGATCTAATCTAGTGAGTAATCTCATATACAGGGATGTATCAGAAATATGAAATCGGTGTAGTTCTGGATATCTATGTCACTCGAGTTCAGTTATCTAAGACAGCATTGTGAAGCGCTTTAATACACAATGGACAAACGATGGAATGCTATTGGAATATTGATTGTTTTATTCTCATTTAACATGTTGGACATTACAAACAGTATTTAAATAACGTTGTTTTATTTTGTATATTTGCAGCTAGTTGCTGCCCTTCTGCTCTTAATTGAATGTTCCTATTCCAAATAAAAACCATATATTTTGAGACTGGGTTGTGTGGTTTTACTGAGGAGCAAGAGCCTGCCGCTTACATTTGGCGTCGCTGGTAGGATTTCGTTAAGTATAAGAGCAGGAGGGTAGTGACAAGAAGATGGCCGACAATCCTGGAGATGACCAAGAGATGGCTGAGGGTGTGCAAAACATCACCTCTAAACTGCAGGAAATGCAGCTGAAGTTGGAACATCAAGCAGAACTCATCCGTCGTCAGGACGAGAGGATGTCGAGACCAGCTCCTGCCGTTTACTTACCTAGAGATCGGAAAGTTGGTATTTTTTCTGGTTCGGCTGACAAGGATGAATTAACCTTAGAGGAATGGATCGAACAGTTGTCTAGTGCTTTCCGAACCTGGCACATGCCTAAGCTGGATCAGGCTGATGCCGTTATGGACTATCTTTCAGGCGAGGCCAGGAAAACTGTGAAGTTAATGGCAGTTAGGGACCGGAAAGACGTGGACGCCATTCTGAAAACATTGCGATCAGTGTATGGGGACAAGGAGCCAATCTCCACCCATATGCGGAACTTTTATGAACGACAGCAGCACGCGAATGAGTCAGTTCGGAGTTATGCGTATGCACTACAGGAACAATTACAGCGTATTCGGCGTCGGGAGCCAACCAGGGTGCCGGATGAGGCGGCAGTGAAGGAACACTTCACCGTCGGTTTACGTGACGCGGCTGTAAGAAGAGAGTCTAAAATGAAGCTCCGGGATATACCAGATATTAGTTTCGCGGATGTGATGGAATTTGCAATAATCTGGGCTGAAGAAGATGTAGGTCAGGCAAACAAAAGTGCTGCATTGAGCAAGGGCCGTGTTTCTGTCCTAGCAACTGACAAGGACAAATTGGATCCAAGTGGTGTTCCAGGTGAAGTTCTAAAAAAACTTGTGGATACACAGGAACAAATGCTCCATTTGCTGAAGAATAGAGAGCAAAGTGCTAGCATGCGAAAGAGACCTGCTCGAGACGAGCATGGTATAATACTCTGCTACGGGTGTGGAAATCCTGGACACATCAAGAAGCAGTGTCCAAATCGTGTGGACAAAATGCCCCCCAAACCGGATTTTTAGACGTTTCCGCAGTTGGGAGCCGAACGGCGGAAATCATCCCTAATGGCTCCAGTGACAGTGATGAAACTTTTGTCGGTAGGACAGTTGGTGACTGTCTACGAGTGGAAGTGGAAATTGGTGGGTGCAAGACTGTAGGTCTTGTGGACACAGGATCCGAAGTGACCACCATTAGTGAAACTTTTTTTAGACAAAATTTCAAAGATTGTATCCCAATTGATATTGGACTACATCTAACTGCAGCCAATGGGATGGACATACCGTATGTCGGTTGTATCGAAACCAGTGTACGACTGCTCTCAAAAGAACTTGCGGGTGTTGGTATTTTTGTAGTGAAAGATAATCCTGTACATAATTCGCAGTGTATCTTGGGAATGAACGTTTTGGGGCGGTGTGGGGGTATGTTGTTCTCCCAATCGGCTAAGACAGGTAAGTCTCTGCAAATTGAAAATTTCTGCAATTGTCAACCGCATCTCGCGTAGCAGCCAACTTAAAGAAGGTATGGTAGGTCCTAATGGCCACATTGGCTTTGTAAAGCTTGTTAGCAGAGGTACTGTAACAGTACCAGGTAGAAGTGAGATTTTGGTAGATGGGCGATGTAGACGTGGACCAGATAATAATGATTATGTGGCTCTCGTAGAACCAGTCGGTGGAACTCATCTACCCTCTGAGTTGCTGGTAGCCCGTGTGTGTGCCACCGTAAAGGGTGGATGTGTGCCGATTCGACTCATGAACTTAGGAGAGAAACCTCTGCGCCTGAGACCAAGAACACGCCTGGCGGCATTACAAGGTGTGGAGGCAGTGGATCACCCGGATATCAAAGTAACTCTATCTGAGACATCCACCAATGTTGACCTACTAGACACTGAGGATGTACATTTCCGAAAGGAGGACTCTGTTCGGACTGAGCCGCCAGATGGAGCTTCCATACCAGTGCATGTGGCTGATTCGAATTTGACCGAAGACCAGAGGCAAAGGCTTCAGACTTTGTTGGTGAAACACAAGCAAGTGTTCTCGCAAAGTGCCAATGATTTTGGTTATTGTCCTACCGTTACTCACAAAATCAACACGGGGGATGCCACTCCCATCAAGCAACGACATCGGCGACTTTCCCCGCATGTATTTACTGAAGTGAAGAACCACATAGCTGACCTAGTGGGGCAAGGAATTCTGAAGAAAAGTCACAGTCCATGGGCCTCCCCAGCAGTGATTGTCCGAAAGAAGTGTGGGGGCATTAGGTTCTGCTGTGACTACAGGAAGCTAAACCAGGTCACCCAGAAGGATGCCTACCCACTGCCCCGAGTGGATGAGTCTCTTGATGCCTTGGGAAATGCGCAGTTCTTCTCATCTCTTGACTTGACCTCCGGATACTTTCAGGTCAAGATGGACCCCGAGGACCAACAGAAGACAGCAGTAACCACACCGATGGGTCTCTTCGAATGGTCGAGGATGCCATTTGGACTCTGTAATGGACCCGCCACTTTCCAGAGGTTGATGGAGTGCTGCCTCGGAGACCTCAAATGGGAAACGCTCTTGATATATCTTGACGATATTCTTGTGTTCAGCCATGACTTTGACAGTCACTTACAGCGTCTAGACCAAGTATTCACCAGGCTAAGTGAGCAAGGCTTGAAGCTGAGGCCCGACAAGTGTTACCTTCTGCAGACAGAAGTAAAATTCCTTGGCCATATTGTGTCGGGTGGGGGCATAAAGACTGACCCTGAGAAGACGAAAGTGTTGGATACCTGGCCACGGCTGAAGTGTGCCAAAGATGTGCGTTGCCTTCTCGGCTTCCTGGGATACTATAGACGGTTTATTCCAAAGTTCTCACAAATAGCCACACCTTTGAATCGACTGATAGGATCTCCTAAGAAAGGTCTGGCTCCAATACCATTCATCTGGACTGAAGAATGCCAGTCGGCATTTGAGGAGCTGCGCACCAGATTGAGCAGTCCGCCAGTGTTGGCGTACCCGGACTTTTTCAAGGAATTTATTGTGACAACAGATGCTAGTTTTCGAGGTCTGGGAGCGGTGCTTTCTCAGGTTCAGGACGGCAAGGAGAGGCCCATTGCCTATGCCAGTCGTGCATTACGACCTGCGGAAAGGAACGACACAAACTACAGTGCATTCAAGTTGGAGCTGCTTGCCCTCAAGTGGGCGATTGGGGAGAAGTTTAGGGAGTACCTCCTACATTCCAAAGTAACAGTATTTACCGATCATAATCCACTACGCCATCTGGACACCACCAATCTGGGGGCGACCGAACAGCGCTGGATTGCTCAACTTGCTGATTTTGACTTTGAAGTGTTTTACAAGCCGGGCAGGAACAACTCCAACGCTGATGCCTTGTCGAGACTTCCAAGGGAACAGAGTGTGGTCGATGATATTACAGACGAAGTAAAACTTACCTTAGCAGAAGTGAAGGCCAGCTTGTGGCCGCACAGCCAGACTACTCCTGTAGACGTTGAGCCAATGGATGACACTGTTGTTCAAAGTGCACCAGTACAAACTCTCAGGAGAGACGCGGACAGAGTTCTCCAAGGATTATGTGCCGCAGCTTCAAGAAGCCGATGATGTGGTCGGAAGGGTCTTCTACTACATTAGACGTAAAAGAAAGCCCACACGAACCGAGAGAGCCAAGGAGTCTCGTGAAGTTCTCAAACTCCTGAGGAGCTGGGATAGACTCAAGTTGCATGGATCTGTGCTGTACAGGATAATTCAGGACTCCAAGGATGGAGCTGAATATTGGCAGATGGTGCTGCCAAAGGTACTTCATGAGGAGGCATACCAAGCGAAGCATGACTACGCAGGGCATTTTAGCGATCGTCGTACGCTGGATAGTCTCTGGCGAGAGATGTGCATCCTCACCCTCACACACCATTAGTATGTATGCAGTTCAATGCCCCTTTGGAAGCAGTTGCCATCGACTACACTGTTCTCGAAAAGACCTCAGATGGATACGAGAATGTCCTTGTCATCACGGACATGTTTACCAAGTTCTGCATCACTGTTGCAACAAAGGACCAAACAGCACCCACAGTGGCAAAAGCACTTGTCAAGCACTGGTTTGGTTATTTCGGTTGCCCAGCCCGACTGCATTGTGATCAAGGGCGGAATTTCGAAAGTGAAGTTACTGCGGACCTTTGTTCCTGTTATGGGGTAAACAAAAGCAGGACTACAGCTTACCACCCTCAGGGCAACGGATGTTGCGAGAGATGGAATCGCACCATGTATGAGATGCTTCGCGCTCTTCCACCAGAAAAGAAGAGGCGATGGAAAGACTATCTCCCAGAACTGACATTAGCATACAACAGCCACAGACATTCTTCAACTGGATATCCCCCATTCTACTTGTTGATGGGACGAGACGCACGACTTCCGATGGACATCACCTTGTGTTCAGGAGGGGAACCGGAGGTAGAGAACTTGGATGAGTGGGTGAAACTTCATCACGAGCGTCTGAAACTGGCCTGTGATGTGTCAAAGGAAACATCCAGGGAGGCTGGTGCTGCCCGAAAGAGACTGTACGACCGTGTGGCCCCGGCTGCTCTCATACAGCCTGGTGATAGAGTCTTGTACCGTAACCACAAGCCAAGAGGGCGCAAGAAAATACAAGACCTATGGGAATCAACACCATACATCGTGATTGAGCAAACCAACCCGGACATGCCCGTGTTCAAGATACGGCCCGAGACCGGTAGATCACCGAGCAAAGTAGTACATCGTGATCAGTTAAAACCGTGTACTTTCCCTATGACAGACAAACGACCTTCCCCGAAACGCAGAGAGTTGGAGCCCAAGGGTGCGGTTACACCACCGATGCCAACAGGGGTTTCCAGGTGGTATGTCCCTGCATATACAGGATACGATGGTGATGTAGTATATACAGAGCCAGCTGTCTCCGATTCTCATGATGTAGATCCTCCCCCCTTGGAGGAACCCACTGAGCAAGCAATACATTTTCCAGATGATACCGAGGTATCACTCCCAAGACGGTCACTTGGTATCACTCCCAACCACCGGATCGGCTCAACCTGGCCATTAATGTTGATACATGTGAGGGACGTGACAACACGGTAGATGTAGCTAAATGGTTCGCGTCATGGTGGTCAAGGGATTCGACTGGACCCTAGCGAGTATCTATGATGAACTTATAGTTGTCATTGAGGACAATGACCGATAAGTGGGGGCGAATGTAAGGGTTAATATTTGTACCACTGTGTCCTGACTGACATTACATAATGTATATAAATGAAATAGACTGTAGTCCGAGTTACCTCGAATTATCGCCTCTGTGGGACTGATGGGACGGCTGCAGCAAACTCCTGTTGTTCGTCCCATCACTTCCGGTTTAGGGAAAGCAGTTGTACGCAGTTGGTGGTCACTAATGATTTTTGGTTGAAATATCTTATAGAAGTGTTCCACAGGTATGCTATTTTATGTAGTAATCGACATGAATGATTGGTGCAACGAGTAATAGTCGCTATTTTGTATTTAGACTGGTGTTTGGTTATTTATCAGGCGATAAATGTGGAGTACGCTCCAACTCGCTTTAGTTACTATGGTGACAGGGCTAAGGGCATTGAGTATGAAGATGTGGCCAACCTCCCCACAGCGCATGCTCCATTTCGCAGGCTCCAATAACGTGTTATTAGACCCCCAGCGAGGTGGTTGAGATGTGGCCAGTAAATCAGCTTACATAAAAGAGTGAGCCATTTATTATTGTCATATGGAGTTAGAATACTATTTCCAGCTGTCTGGATTTAGTTATCAAGATATCTTGACCTAGTTAGAATATGATGGGGTAAAATTGAGGACCACGTGGTTTTCTGTGAGTGCGCGTAAGAGTAGTTCCCCCTGCATTGTTGGTGCAACCAACATGCCAACATAAGTTATGTCCCTTGAAACGATTATTTGAACCAAGTCAGAAACAGTACAGTCTTGTTCATGATAAATCAACATATATTGTGATGCAATTTATTATCGATATCTGAACACACACAAGCATCTGTATTATAGGTTACTGGTACAGCTGATATTCGCTAGATTCCTCTCTAAATAAATTATTTAAATGCAGTTATCTCCATCCGACATGTTCGTACAAATTAGAAACTGTGAATATGTTACAATGATATTAATCTGTTAAACGATCATGTGTAATGTAATGATTTCTTGAATACCTCTTATGTCCCAGAGATAATTCATTCGACTTAATTGTGATTATTAATGCCATTGTTATCGGATAAATATTTAGACAGTGACATTTCATCTTATAATAATTTCCCATTATATGAATTACTGTAACATGTTTGTGCACCAGGAAGCTAGAGTGCCAATACATTGAATATTTGGGGAAACAACCATGTGCCAATTAATTAGTTTTATTACCGTGAACAGTGTTGTAGGTACAATTGTGATATTTCTTCTTTATTTTATATTAATAGCCAGACGACAATGGTTACTAACCGAAGGGTTGTGCGTGTTATGTTATAACGGCGGACGTGGTATGTTATTATGCTGTGACATTATTCATATCATCCGATATATTTTGACAAGAAGCGTAGTGTATTTCATTGCATAATGTAATATGTTGTTCGTTTGATTTCAATTGATGCGCATGATTGATATTTGAATTGTTCGGATTTATGCATTCCAATTAATCTGTCTGGTGATACAGAATGAGTTCGCTGTTACTAGGGTTACTGGTGCGTTATAAATGCATATTCCACACCGATTGAAAATAGTTATGAAATTGTAAGAGAGATGTTACCATGGTTACATTGTATCGATTGGCGGTAGTCATTGTTAAGATTTGTCATTGATGAAAATCTGTCATATCCGCTAGTAGTATATAAAGAGTTGATTCATTATTCTGTAATCGCGTATTTGGAGTAAACTCATATACTGGCATGTTTCAGAATAATAGAATCTGTGTATTTCTGAAGATCTAATCTAGTGAGTAATCTCATATACAGGGATGTATCAGAAATATGAAATCGGTGTAGTTCTGGATATCTATGTCACTCGAGTTCAGTTATCTAAGACAGCATTGTGAAGCGCTTTAATACACAATGGACAAACGATGGAATGCTATTGGAATATTGATTGTTTTATTCTCATTTAACATGTTGGACATTACAAACAGTATTTAAATAACGTTGTTTTATTTTGTATATTTGCAGCTAGTTGCTGCCCTTCTGCTCTTAATTGAATGTTCCTATTCCAAATAAAAATCATATATTTTGAGACTGGGTTGTGTGGTTTTACTGAGGAGCAAGAGCCTGCCGCTTACACCTGCATCCATTTGACTTTCTAGTTATATTCATAACATACAAAACGATAACTTTTAGTTCTTGGAGGGGAAGAGTAGTATATATAGAGTCTCTGTCACATAAAGTGCCTCACTGCGCATGCGCAGAACTTGATTTGCCTTATGTGCGCATGCGTGAGTGAGGTGTGAGTGGGGCGGTTGGGGGCGTGGCCTATGAGTGCACTGGGTTTTCCCCTTATTTTCCCCAGACAACTTAAAGTCCGCCATTTTGAAACCCACCACCCATAACACACAACTACAAGCCGCCATTTTGAAAATATGCAAATGAGGTCAGTGCACTCATTGACACCGGTGTCAATGAGTGCATAGTCCCGGCAGAAAAAAAAAAAAAGTTCCGGCAAAAATAAAATAAAAAATGTATTCATGCGCGGTGATGCGGTTTGGCCGTGGTTTTGGCGGTTATTCGGTCTCGGTAAAAAGCTTCCGCGGAGAAAAAGTAGTCCCTAGATAAAATGGTCCGATTGGGTCCAGTGAGGTATCAAAGTGAAGCTTATGTGAAGGGGCATCTAATGGGCTGGGTGTGGGATTGAATTAGGGTGATTCTGCGCATGCGCGGAGGCCGAAGGGTATGAAAATAGCCGTGTTGGAGCTAGGAGAGCCCCTAGTGGCCCGATGGGGTCGAGTGAGGTATCAAAGTGAAGCTTATGTGAAGGGGCATCTAATGGGCTGGGTGTGGGGTTGAACTATCGGCATTCTGCGCATGCGCGGTGGCCGAAGGGTATGGAAATAGACGTTTTGGAGCTAGGGGAGCCCCTAATGGACCAATGGGGTCGAGTGAGGTATCGATGTGAAGCATTCGTGAAGGGGCATCTGATGGGATGGGTGTGGGGTTGAACTATCGGCATTCTGCGCATGCGCGGTGGCCCAAGGGTATGGAAATAGACGTTTTGGAGCTAGGGGAGCCCTAATGGTCCAATGGGGTTGAGTGAGGTATCAAAGTGAAGCATTCGTGAAGGGGCATCTGATGGACTGGGTGTGGGGTTGACATATCGGCCTTCTGCGCATGCGCGGTGGCCCAAGGGCATGAAAATAGCCTTTTGGAGCTAGGGGAGCCCCTAATGGTCCAATGGGATCGAGTGAGGTATCAAAGTGAAGCATTCATGAAGGAGCATCTGATGGACTGGGTGTGGGGTTGAATTAGGGTCATTCTGCGCATGCGCGGCGGTCCAAGGGTATGAAAATAGACGTTTTTGGCATCTAGGGGAGCCCCTAATGGTCGAATGGGGTCGAGTGAGGTATCAACGTGAAGCCTAGGTGAAGGGTATTTGATGGCTGGGTGGCTGCATGTAAAATTTTTTCTGAAAAAAAAAATACGGAACACGGACTTTATCGAAAAACCTGGGAAAATGCCTATATGGGGTATGAGGGGTATATAGGTCGCCGGGCTTAACGGGGCTTGTCTATCAACAGAGTTATCTTCCCCTAGTTCCAGGGTGGGTGTATGTAAAAATTTTCCTGAAAAAATACGGAATACGGACTTTATCCTAAATTACGGGAAAATGCCTATATGGGGTATGGGAGGTATAGGACCATCCTGGGAAACGTACTTCTATACATTTGCGGTAGGGTTGTGAGGTCTCGTTTTACTCGTCTCGTCATTTAGAACATGATAGGAAGTGTCAGCGCCTAAGTGTAACACTTCAAAGGCCCTTTTCAGGGCCAACCATCTTTCTCGGAAGAGAAAACTTCTTTCCAAAGCACACAAAAATAACACCAGCCCCCATCATCCTTTTTTCCCAAAAAAAAATTTTTCAAAATTTTTTTTTTTCAAAAAAAAATCTTCACACACAAGGTGAATTTTTTTTATTTTTGAGGTAGTGGGTCGAGTGAGGTATCAAATTGAAGCTGACGTGAAATGCTTCACATTGATACGCGAAGGCCGAAGGCTATGAAAATAGCCTTTTTTGGAGCTAGGAGAGCCCCTAGTGGCCCGATGGAGCCGAGTGAGGTATCAATGTGAAGCATTCATGAAGGGGCATCTGATGGACTGGTGTGGGTTGAACTATCGGCATTCTGCGCATGCGCGAGAATGGAAATAGACGTTTTGGAGCTATTTTACTATTAAAAAAGGAAAAAAGAATGAACACTAAGCATTTTTTTAATTTTCTACTATTTTTTATTAACACAGAATGAACGTATTCACAAGGGTATTGAATTTAATACAATTATATCTGAGTATTGAATTTTTAATACAATTAACAGTCAAAAAAACTCTGAAATTTTTAATACAATTATACGCTCTCCAGATCAATAAATGTGTATGGTCAATGTTTTTCAACACTTGTTCTGCTCAATAGTTCGCCAACAAGACTTGTATGAATTCATCATCGTCTTTCCGTCCTTGGTGCACATAGATGTACGTAATAATCTCTTCACGTGGAATTTTGGCAGGGCAAGCCGCTTCCACGCCCAGGGCAATTTGCTGCTCGACCCACTTCTATACATTTGCGGTAGGGTTGTGGGGTCTCGTTTTACTCGTCTCGTCATTTAGAACACGATAGGAAGTGTTGCGGAGCGAATCGGTGAAATTTTTGAAAAAAGTCACCGAGGCCTGGGTAGGCCCATAGGCCTATACTGCATGGCTATGGGTGTATAGGCCCATACGGGGTGGACATGTTGGAGTCTAGGTGGGCCACTCATGGTCCAATGGGGTCGAGTGAGGTCTTATTTTGAAGCTCTCGTGGAGGAGCACTTGACTACACTAATGGTTCGTCCGTGTTCAATAGTCTGCGCATGCGCAGTCTGGCCGTAGTATAGAAAACAGGCATTTTGGGTGCTATGTAGGGGTGTGTTTGGGTTAGAGATGAGCTAATCACGGTTCGAATGGGTCGTGTGAGGTGTCAAAGTGAAGCTTGTGTGGGGTAGAGTCAGAATGGTGTGTTTTTGAATGCATGTCGCGTTAATCTGCGCATGCGCAGTTGGTTGTAGTAAGTAAAGTGGCCATTTTGGGGCAGCGAAGGGAGTTATTTGGGGTCGAGATGGGCTAATCACGGTTCGAATGCGTCCTGAAAGGTGTCATCTTGTAGTTCTCGGGGTGTACACTCCGATTTGAGGGATGTTCGCGTCATCTGTGACGTCATCGGTGACGTCATCGGTACGAGTAGTAGCGAAAGTGGACATTTTCGGGCAGTACATGAAGGTATTTGGGGTCGAGATGGGCTATTCACGGTTCGAATGCGTCCTGGAAGGTGTCATCTTGTAGTTCTCGGGGTGTACATTCCGATTTGAGGGATGTTCGCGTCATCTGTGACGTCATCGGTGACGTCATCGGTACGAGTAGTAGCGAAAGTGGACATTTTCGGGCAGTACATGAAGGTATTTGGGATCGAGATGGGCTATTCACGGTTCGAATGCGTCCTCGAAGGTGTCATCTTGTAGTTCTCGGGGTGTACATTCCGATTTGAGGGATGTTCGCGTCATCTGTGACGTCATCGGTGACGTCATCGGTACGAGTAGTAGCGAAAGTGGACATTTTCGGGCAGTACATGAAGGTATTTGGGGTCGAGATGGGCTATTCACGGTTCGAATGCGTCCTGGAAGGTGTCATCTTGTAGTTCTCGGGGTGTACATTCCGATTTGAGGGGTGTCCGCGTCATCTGTGACGTCATTGATGACGTCATCGGTACGAGTAGTAGCGAAAGTGGACATTTTGTGGGTGCGTGAGGGTGAGTTTGGTGTAGAGATGCACCATCCTTAGTCCGAATGCGTCGTGTGAGGTGTCATTTTGTAGCTCTCGGGGTGTACATTCCGAATTGAGGCATGTCCGAAGCATCTGTGACGTCATCGATGACGTCATCAGTAGGAGTATTAGCGAAAGTGAGCCTTTTGGGGCAGTGCAGGAAGGTATTTGGTGTAGAGATGGACCATCCGCGTTGCGAATGCGTCGTGTGGGGTATCATGTTGTAGCTCTCGGAGTATAGACCCTGATTTCAGGGATATTTATAGCATCTGTGACGTCATTGGTGACGTCATTAGTACAAGTTGTAGCGAAAGTGGGCATTTTTAGCAGTGAAGGATGTTATTTGGCCTTTTGGGGCAGTGCAGGAAGGTATTTGGTGTAGAGATGGACCATCCGCGTTGCGAATGCGTCATGGGATGTGTCATGTTGTAGATCTCGGAGTATACACCCCGATTTCAGGGATATTTACAGCATCTGTGACGTCATCGATGACGTCATTAGTACAAGTTGTAGCGAAAGTGGGCCTTTTGGGGAGTTCAGGAAGGTATTTGGTGTAGAGATGGACCATCCGCGGTCCAAATGGACCGTGTGAGGTGGCATCTTGTAGCAACGCCCACCAACACCATTCTTAATGCTTCAACGCCCTGGTGAAATAGCTCAGAAGCTCTGATATTCCATGGAATTGTCACTAATTCTTCGAAATGCAGTGATGCCCGTCAACGCCCGTCGTTACACCTTAACACTCTAACATAACGCCATGATATAGACCAGAGAGAGAGAACAACAACAACAACAAGGATGACACATGAGAGAACAACAACAACAAGAAGTTGACACATGAGAGAACAACAACAACAAGAAGTTTTTTTCATATAGTTTATTTTCCCCAATGTTACATCACACCCACGCTGGGGGAGCCGCGTTGGGTATATTTACAATTCAAGAAGATTCTTATCCAATCAGAGGCCACCATTTGCATGTTTCATATTCGTTCCTGTCCGTTAGATGTATTCTTGTCCAATCAGAAGTCTCCATTTCAGAAAGTGCCATCTGAACCGTTTATTCTAATCATCGTCGGACAGGCCAGGATACCGTTGAGGCAACATATCCTCAGATAGTTGTTTGCGCATTCTGAGTATCTATCAGTGCATGGGTGAATACTTTCATCCGATGGGGGTGGTGGTCAGCTTAACCACGAAGAACGTAACATTGGTCAATATCTCCATTATCCACTTGGTGTTACAATTCAAGAACACTCTTGTCCAATTAGAGGCCACCATTTGCATCTGTCATATTCGTTCCTGTCCGTTAGATGTATTCTTGTCCAATCAGAAGTCTTCATTTCAGAAAGTTCCATCTTCGGCCATGTCCGCTCTGAACCGTTTATTCTAATCACCGTCGGTCAGGCCAGGATACCGTTGAGGCAACATATCCTCAGATAGTTGTTTGCGCATTCTGAGAATCTATCAGTGCCTGGGTGAATACTTTCATCCGATAGGTTGGTCGGTCAGCTTGGTCACGAAGAACGTAACATTGGTTACCCTCTCCACTTTCCACTTGGTGTTGGGGCGTTGTTGTTGGGCCCATTCCAAGGGATCCACGGTGTCCAGGTTCTCCAGCATCGTCTCTAGCGACGCCCGGTTAATGATGGTAAACGGTTGGTCAAATACCTGGATGTTACTGCTCAGGTAAAAGTATCGGACTTGGTCTGTCTCCTTATGCCGCAGCACATAACCAAACGCCAGATTTAATTTGAAGGACGTAGCTTGATCTTTGAAGATGGCTTCCACGTAGCTAGGTAGACGGGCGAGGTCGGTCAGTCGAAAATTGTAGATATCTTGAATAGGGCGATGACGGTAGAAACAGTGCCGTATCATGGACCAGTGGCGCCGATAAATGTCATTCACTGGCTGGGCGTCCTGTAAGAGATCGCTAGGAACATTTATGGGCTCGTCCAGAAAATGTTCGATGTTGTCAGGCGTATGACTCGAAACCGTAACGAAGGGGTCCGGCTGGATATCCAGGCCCTCCTGGACCGTGGGTATAGGCAGGCTCTTCGTCATCGCATCACCAGTGGCGTTCGTCTCTCCGGGTTCATCTTCACTGGGTCTGGCCTTCCGCGGCTCCTCTTTAGTGGAAAGTTGTTGCCCAAACCGTAGAGACGGGGCATGCATCAAGCGTTGGTGCTGTCTAAACCGACTGGGTCGTTTGAAGAGTCGACCACAATCATTACATAGTACCGTCGCACCCGCGTGGAGTACCCTCTCATGACGCAGTAAATGGTCCTTCCGATTGAATGACCGTGCGCAGATTATACAAGTATACCGAGCATCGTTGTGGGTGGAGGCCTCGTGGCGTCGTAACGTATCTAGACGAGTAAACAGCTTCTGGCAGGTTGTGCAAGTGAACATCTTGGTGGTTGACAGAGTGTCTGATGAAACGGCCAGGCCGCCTCCCTTTTATAGCACGCTAGCTGGTGATCTATTTTTAGCACACTCAGTTCAACTATCCCCAAGTCGAGGGCCGAGCCGTGACATCTTCGGTAACATCCGTGTCTCTTCGGTCACCTCCGTACCGTCAACGATCAACATGTAGACATATAGAGTATGTACGGCATGTTATGGTATTCATCAGTGCATGAGTGACGCATTCAGCCGATGGGAGTGGTCGGTCAGCTTGGTAACGAAAAACGTAACATTGGTCACACTCTCCACTGTCCACTTGGTGTTGGGGCGTTGTTGTTGGGCCCATTCCAAGGGATCCACGGTGTCCAGTTTCTCCAGCATCGTCTCTAGCGACACTCGGTTAATGATGGTAAACGGTTGGTCAAATACCCGGATGTTACTACTCGGGTAAAAATATCGGACTTGGACTGTCTCTTTATGCTGCAGCACATAACCAAACGCCATAATTCAATTTGAAGGCCGTAGTTTGATCATTGAAGATGGCTTCCACGTAGCTACGTAGACCGGCGAGGTCAGTCAGTCGGAAATTGTAGATATCTTGAATAGGGCGATGACGGTAGAAACAGTGCCGGATCATGGGCCAATGGCGCCGATAAATGTCACTCACTGGATGGTCTTCGTGTGACAGATCGCTGGGAACATTTATGGCTTCGTCCACGAAGTGTACTTTGCCCTCCACGTCGTACAAAATCTGGCCCAAGGTCTTGTCGTCGGAATTTGACTGTTGAATTAGGGCGACATCATCATCGGCCCTCGTGCGATGGGTGGGAGTTCCCCTGTTTCGATATTGATGCCTACGGGCTCTTCTATCTGCAAACGTGGCTGCGGAACAGGGTGTCGTGTGCGTTGGTGTCGCAGCAACTGACTGGTCAGTTTGAAAAGCCGACCACATTCTTCGCATGGACGCTTGGGTACTTCATGGCGTGCACGTGTGTGGCGCTGTAAATGATCCGGGCGCTGAAACGACAGTGTACATATCGTACAGTTATACCGGGCGGTTCCTTCGTGCTTGGTAGCCTCATGGCGGCGCAAGTCGTGCAGACGAGTGAATGATTTCGAGCACGTAGTACAAGTGAACATCTTGGTGGTTGACAGAGTGTCTGATGAAACGGCCAGACCGCTTCCCTTTTATAGCACGCTAGCTGATATCATGTTCGGGCACTTCCGTGTCTCTTCGGATGTAAAAGTCCCCGGATGTAAAAGTGCCCGAATGTTTACGAATGTTCCACCATTCTGGACTTCTATCAGGTCCATGCCCAGAAGCTCTCATACGCCGCCATTTTGGAGCCGCCATGTTGGATCCGCCATTTTGGAACCGCCATCTTGGATATGTCCCATAATGCACCGGGTCAAAATACTCGCTTTTGATTGGACGAGAGCTCTGTGACGGATTTTAAATACTCGCTTCTGTTTGGTGTACGTCGCTAAAGGTGACCGGAACTGACCTTTGACCCCGGCGCGCGCAGTGTAAAGGTTTCCACCGCGGAGCCAACATGGCGGCTCCAAAATGGCGGCGTATGAGAGCTTCTGGACATGGACCTGATAGAAGTCCAGAATGGTGGAACATTCGTAAACATTCGGGCACTTTTACATCCGGGGACTTTTACATCCGAAGAGACACGGAAGTGCCCGAACATGATATCAGCTAGCGTGCTATAAAAGGGAAGCGATCTGGCCGTTTCATCAGACACTCTGTCAACCACCAAGATGATCACTT